>NJDD01001211.1:109303-132005 GCA_002245505.1 Calephelis nemesis | reverse complement strand
ATATACCTAGATTTTCATTTATGTTTATTTAGTTTCCTTTCACGCTGTGAAACTTTTAAACTATGTGTTTAATATTAGCACGATAACACGAGTGAAACTGAGTGGAACGTTAGAAAAAATGTTTCATAGCAAAAAATAAAACAGTGAATATCTAAAAATTTCTTCGCCCAAATTATCCAAATCAATTTGACCAGAAATAAAGCAAACAAACTTCAAGCACTTATACCCAGAAATCCATAATTCATCCGACAGATGTCTTTGAAAAACCCCTTAACAGAAATCAATTCTGATCCTTTCCTTCGATTGGTATCCTAAAATAAATTTGTTTAACACTTGATTCGCGTGGTTTTCAATTTTAAAATTCGTCTTAAATTCTATAACATATGAATATTGCATTAAAATAAACTTTTTTTTACTTGTTGTATAATATAAATGATAACAACCACAAAAAATTACCTAATGAGAATCGGTCGTCCGTTCAAGTGTGATATGATGACCAAAAGAAAATAAAAACTATTCACTTGTATATGCAGGGTGACATTTAATGTATGACTCGGAATCGATAACACTTTCGATCTATGAAGTTATTAATATTTTATGAAAAATTGCAATTTATAATTTTTATAAACATTTTTTTTTATAACACAATAAACAACATTTTGCATGGTTATACCTAAAACAAAGCATAAAACTGATTCCTATTGACTGCATTCACATTCGCAAGCTGGCGACGTCATGACTCGTACGAGATACGACAAGAAGTTAAGCATTTTTATTTCATAAAAGTAAGTAAAGTGTTTATAAAAGTAAATATTACAATATTAGAGATGTATTACTATTTAAGTCTTTACCCCCTAATATTAAAATTTGGCCAGTCCTTTCAAAGTAACTCTGTATAAGACGGTTACCACTTAAAAGTTTATCTTTATTTGGGTCAGATAGAATCAGATTTGAAACACAAACATTAATTTATTTCACAAACAATCAAAATACAATAACAAAGTAGCAATAGTCATAAGCCTAATACTGAAACAGCAATTTTATTCCATTAGATTCCCAAACAAAAGGTGTCGGGCTTGTCATTTATTATAGACAAAGCAAAACCTTAATCACCGTTGCGTCTATTAAATATAAATTTACTTTATAAAACAACTAATGGCGACCTTAAAAGGCTTACGAAGCTTAAACTGAAATTATATTTGATATTATTGACGGCTTCATTATGCCTGTCAAGCTCCGGATTATGCTGTGCTACAAAAGTTTTAATGCGATGAACTAGTCTCCCGAGATTTGCGCTTCGGATTTTTAATTAAACCAGTTTCGTTCATCTAATTTTTTTTTGTCTAAGCCATTGGTTTTCAATTAGTACGCGTACTCCGGGGAATGGATGCATGGAACTTATTCAATGAAAATTTCAGTTAATCTGAGTTAAAACCTAGGTTTAGATGAGAAAATGTGTTAGAGAGATGAAATTGCCCTTAAAATTTATATAAAAATCTTGTTTATTGTGTTTGTAGCAACACTCGAAACGATTCGGTTGATATTTAACATTTTAAATGACTTTTAAAAAAGGAGGTTATATGTTCTAACTCTTACACTATTTAATGTATGTTAATCTACTGCTCCGTCATTTCATAAAGTAGTAATAATTGACCATTTAAAAAACGTGCTACAAGGTGGTTCCATTGTTACCAAACCTTGATTTCACGTCGGAATCCTAGAGAAATTGAGAATGACATATTATTGAAATCGAAGTTGGTTTAAAATTATTGCATATATATTTGGTAGGTATGGGATAATTATATCTTTAGTATAAACATACTATATATACATGCCGTTAAGAAATGTAAAAGACGAAAATTTAGAAGATTCAGCTAGGAATTCCCGTGTCACAATGTTAGTTATCTTACCGTACACCTCCGAAACGGCTAGACCGATTCTCGTGACATTTTGTGAGCATATTAAATAGGTCTGAGAATCGGCTTAAATCTGTTTTTACAGCCTTAAGTGACGAGGGTGAATCACAGCAAAAAATTGGAGAAAAACGTTTGCCAGGTCAGCTAGTAGGTATTTATATAAAATTAACTGTTTTCGATGACTTTTCCTACATGTTAGAGTTGTTTTCTTGTACTGCCGGAACTCGTTAAAATAAACTATGTGGAGATGTAAAATGTGGCAAAAAAATGACTTCGTAAACGTTCAAATGTTACCTTTACACAGATGACTCGGCACATGAGTGTCTAAAAGGGTTGTTAAGGTATAGTCGGACACGCGCCATCCGTTTTCAGTCGAGCATGAATTTTCACCAATTATTCGTCTATTCTGGATGAATACATAGACGTATCAACGTGTATATGAGTTTGAGCTCTATCTGAAAAATATTTTTTTATGATATTGGAAGGCAAACAAGTAGACGGATTTCCTGACGGTAAGAAATTTTCGCCGCCTAGAGACACCAAAGGTGGTAATGGTGCGTTGCCAACCTGAGGCCGGGATGTTAGGCCTTGATCAAAAGTAAGTATACCGGCTACCTCACCCTCCGAACCGGAACACGTCACGACGTTGTGGCGGCAGGAATAGGTAAGGCGGTGGTACCAATCCGGGTGAGTCGCTGCGAAACTCTACCACCTAGTCAGATGTCACGGTGATAGTGACAGTAAGCATTTGCTCGCCTTTTACGAGCTGCCTGGCAGGAAGGCAGATGGTTTATTCTTCAAAGAAGCCCGGACCAACACGGGGGAAATTTTCCTGAGTGCCATTGCAAATAATGAAACCATATGCAATGTAATTGAGAGGCACATCAATTCGTTTAGAAGAGAATCAAAAATCATCTACTTCGCATCACTACATAGTATAAAACAAAGTCGCTTCCTCAGTCCCTATGTCCCTTTGTATGCTTAAATCTTTAAAACTACGTAACAGATTTTGATGCAGTTTTGTTAATAGATAAAGTGATTGAAGAAGAAGGTTTATATGTATATTTTATAGCCGTGCAAAATCGGTGTGGGCCGCTATAGTCCATAAAAAACGTATTTGTGATGCATCTATGTGATACTTACAATCTACCACAGGATAGTAAGGGCAAGCACACACTGAGAAGATCCTGTTACAGAGTTTAAGACTATTTATTCGGTATTTCATCAATTTTAAATCAAATAAAGTAATAATTAGGTCATAGATATATTCATATCTCTCAAACATTACGCAATGATTTATTTAATAACTTCTTGCTTGGACTTCCTGAGGCGTACAAAAATTCGAATTATCCGGAATCTCATTTTCCGAATCAATCCCTCGATATTACCACTAATATAAGGATAATCTTTCACACAAATTAGCTTTGGCATCCACAAAGTTGTAACAAACTTACACCCTTAAGTCGTATCTACACTTTTATCAAATGCTTATACTTAAATTTCCCAATATCCATCTATACTTTTATGCAATGTAAATACTAAAATTTCCTAATATCTACCTAGACTATTATGAAATACATATATTAAATTTTCCCAATATCTATCTGTACTTTTATGAAATATATATACTAAAATTTCCCAACATCTATCTTTACCCTATATCTATATTTTCCCCGTGTTGGTCCGGGCTCCTTTGCAGAATAGACCATCTGTATTTCTTGCCAGGCAGCTCGTTAAAGGCGAGCATAGGCTTATTATCACTAGCACCGTGACATCTGACTAGGTGGTAGAGTTTCGCAGCGACTCACCGGGTTGGTACCACCGCCTTACCTATTCCTGCCGCCATAACGTCGTGACGTGTTCCGGTTCGGAGGTAATGTAGCCGGCAAACTTGCTTTTGCTCGAGGCCTAACATCCTGATCTCAGGTTGGCAGCGCACCATTACCTTTTTTGGTGTCTCTAGGTGGCGTGAATTTCTTACCATCAAGAAATCCGTCTGCTTGTTTGCCTTCTTATAACATAAAAAAAATACTTTAATGAAATTGTAAGTAATAAAATTTACCAAATACTAACATTTCACAAAAGTATAGATAGATAATCTATACTTTTATGAAATGTAAATGCTAAAGTTTCCACACTTGCGAAATCGTCGAGAGCCAACGCTCTCACTCAAAACTAGGCTACAGCGTTATTCTTTCGAACAATGTACAAGTTATTGCAATAAGTCTGAATATATGTGTTGAGGACATGAATAACTTTTTCAATTCCATATTCTTTCTTTGTTATTTAATTTATGCGACATTTTACTCTGGTGAATTAGGATCGTAAAACTGGCACATAAATAAGGGGTGATCATTACATTACCTGTATCATTTTCTCAGCGCCTGTGCTCATGAAATATTTCTACGAGTCGTGAAATTATTCTATTCACATGTAAGAATTACATGAACAAATACGAAATTGGGCAGAGAATTTTCTGGAAGTTTCGTTTATTTACTCTGTACACAAGGACTTGATGGAATAAGAATGTTTGCTACTCATATATGTGCCTCGATGGACCAAAATTATGTCCTACATTAGAGATGGTTTTTGATAAGTACATTTATCTTTATCCGGGTTGGTCCTTTGTAAGTTACAAGAAACTTTAGTTTTTACGTGAGCAGATTTCTACTACGTTTTATAAAAAAAACTAGCGGCCCGCCCTGGCTTCGCACGGATACCAAATATACTAGTACATATAAACCTCCCTTTTCAATCACATTATCTATTAAAAAACCGTATCAAAATCCGTTTCGCAGTTTTAAAGATTTAAGCATACACAGGGACATAGGGACACAGGAAATATTTTATACTATATACTTAATGAAGTAGGCATCCAGGATAGTTTATGATAGAACACAATTACCACAGTTATTTGGCAAATAAAGCTAACCTTAAATTAAATTTAAATTAGTGTGTCTATACATATTTACAAAAAAAAAATTAAATAATTTTTGAAAACATTTATTCCCAAATTGTAATTAAAGACCATCGCTAACACATTAGCTTTTGTACCAATTAGTAATTTAGTCGCAACAGACACACATGCATACATACACAGTAGTACTATTTAAATTATGCGCTTCGACTATATTCGTCAAACTTCGGAAATCCGAATGTATTTTCAAGATATCTATAATATAGAGTTTTTATTACACATAATTAATTATTTCGCTTAAATTTAGATTAGGTCATCCAATTTAAAAATAAAAGTATTAAGTGTAAAAAGTGTAAGGCCGAAGCGCATAATTTTAATAGTAGTACTGTAATTAAAATTTTCAACATCCCCCTTTTTCCATTCTACGTCAAAATTAGTAAAAATGTTGTACGTTTACATTAAATGTTTAAAAAATACAACAACAGTGAATTATTTGACGTTTCCAAATTCAAATAATTATTCTACTAATTCTTGTTGTCTGTCGGTTTATTTACTCGCACAATATAATTGTAGCTAATTATATCAAAGGATAGTGTCAATGTTAGAATCTAAATAAATTAGCAAAAAATTAGAGACAGTTTTTAAGGCGTTTGTGAACTCAGAATAAATTCTGTTTTATGATTGGTTGTTATGTTAATAACCGCGTCATGTTAAAACTACCAACTGAATTTTGTGTAGATTTTTTCCAGAAAGGGATAGTTGGACTTTTTTTTCTTAAAAGTTGGTCAAGTTAGAGCGCGTAAACTATTATTTTCGCTTGTAAAAAGAAAGTGGTAGTCTAAATAATATGATTGTGGCCTAAATTATATGATTTTCAAAAGGCGATAGACAAACATTTGTTGTTTACTTTGTCAATGTATTTTATTATTGGGTACACAATTTATCCCCTAAGTTTATAAATCGGATTGGGAGAATATTGAAGGATTAAATATTCCGCCTGTGTCAATATGATAAGGACTGAGAAAGGCCAAGCTCTATAAAATGCAAACAGAGGACAAAAGCACGTAACAATAAGATTGGTCAGATGCGATCAACGGCAGCTGCGGCTTTCGCGTTTCATCTCTCTTTCATCTTTGTGAAACTTTAGGAACCAACTGTTGTACAATCTTTAAGACTGTTGCCTTGAATAATAGCTACTATTGCAGAGGCTGCGAGTTTTTAATTGTTTATTTCTTACTAGCTTCCGCCCGCGACTCCGTCCGCGTGGATGTCGGTCTTCGCGTGATAAAACTGAAAAATTAGGATTTTTTTCTACTTATTTTTCCAGGATAAAAAGTATCCCATTTTATGCCCAGGATAATACGGTATAATTATACTAAGTTTTATCAAAATCGAACCGTTAGTGTTTACGTGATTCCTGAACATACAGACAGACAGACAGACAAAAAAAATTAATCACATATTTGGGTTTGGTATCGATCCAGTAAAACCCCCTGTTATTTATTTTTTCAATATTTTCAATGTACAGAATTGACCCTTCTACGGATTTATTGTATGTATAGATTAGATTGTAGTATTAAGGTTTAGTTTTCTTTTTGTTTTAATTTTAATTGTCAATATTAATAAAGTTGTTGCAAATATAATAATTTTAATATAAATATTTATTATAACGTTTTTATATATTTTACTACCTGACCCGGCAGACGTTGTTCTGCTACTTTTTTAATATGATTTTAGTAAAAACAACATACCTACCCGTAAGCGACATCACCCCAAGGTAAATCACCTTTGTCACTTAGGGGTTTGAAAAATAGATGTTAACCGATTCTCAGACCTACTCAATATGCTCACAAAATTTCATGAAAACCGGTCAAGCCATTTCAGAGGTTTACGAGAACGAACATTATGACACGAGAATTTTATGTATAAGATTTTTTTACCATTACAATCATTTTTTTAACTTTGAAATTAAATATATTCGGTATATGTATTTAAGACTTTAAATCTGTTTGTGATTTATACCTTTACATTTTTTTAATAGTTAGTTACTGAAAATTTAGACAGATTTAAAATTTATATTAAGTTTGATTTGCGTTGGTAGAAATATAAAACATTACTTAGTTCGCGTGCCCTAAATACTTAATACACCTCAACTACACTAGACTTCTAAATAAAATAAACAAGCACGCGACACAAGTACATCCATTCTTGTTCATCATACAAAGTGTATCATAACTAACGTGACCATACGTCCCTTTCTGAACGGGACAGTCCCGTTTTCAGAGTGTCTGTCCCGGTGTCCCCAGTGAAGCCGACATAGTCCCGTTTTCCGATTTGCGTGGAAGTAACGCACCCGCCGAAAGAGTTTTTTCTCAAATGAACAAAATATGGACAACTGATAAAGCACAATTGAGTGTCGCAGTAATGAAAGCTACGTTGATTACGTAGATAAATATATATAAATCATGCACTGAGTTCCACATTTATCTAAAAACAAGAACCGATATTTTGAAACTTTGTACCGCCAATGAATACAAAAATACGACTTAGAAGTCACGCCCCGTTCTCTAATTATTTTATGTTATTCTTATTCTATCTGCTATTATAAAAAAATAAACAAACTTTTATTATTATTATAATATATATCCGCACGTATCCCGTTCTGGCTTAAAAAATAAATGGTCACGTTAATAATAACACAATAAGTGTAATTTATAAAGGAATGATAAAGGCTAATATACTCTTCATACAAAGCACGAAACCACAATAACAATAAAAAGTTCACTTAAGCAACAGCTGAGAAAATAAATTCTAAGTAAATTCTCCTTGAACAAGCATAAACGTAGCACCTTAGAAATAACATAAACCTTTCTATTTTACAGGTACTTAAAAAGAGACTCAACGTAACAATATGTGCGAGTTTAAGAGAACTATCCACTTTGAAGATTCTTAAAGCTGGTTAAGATGGCGTTAAAATAGATCTACGTAGTGTGCATGGAGCGCTTGCAAGGATATCGAATAACAGGTGGCATGGAGTTTGTTCTGTCAACAGGAAGCCGCATTTTAGTGGCTTTTATAGCTGCCGCTTTTTGGGGAATGGGTAAGTTATACTTTGTATAAAACAAGATATGTTATAAATATGCCTCATCCTGTTTTCCAATAAAGAATATACATTTTTATTGATTTAATGCTCTAGTAGAAATGAGTTTGAAGATTAATTTAGATTGATAAATTTAAATTCTTTTAGGGTAATTATTTAAAGTAAATGGTATTTTTCTAATTTAGTGCACTAAATTCAATACCTACGCTATTAACAATTTTCATAACGTAAATTAAAGTTAAGTTATCTTCGATAGAGATCGTTTGTGTTTATACTATTGACAATAACCGTCTTATTAATAAACGCTGAGTAAAGTACTCCAAGGTTCAACCTGGTATTATGGTATTTATTAAATTGTCATACGGACTTTAATATAAAATTAATTTTACTCCCTTTTTTGTCTACGTTTATTAATAAGACGGCAAGAGTTCAAGTGACTCATGATGAAAAAAAAAAATTTAAATTAAAGTGTCTAGATAATCGGGTATATCGACCCACAGAAGACGAGAAGTAGATAACGAAAGTAAGAACAATTCAATTTTTACTGGCATTTATTTTAAACCAGGTTACTTTTTTATTTTTACATTACCTATACATTAGTTAAGTACTTTATTAATTGTTTTCTTTACATTTATTGTAAACTTTGTACATTGATCCAAATTTGGTAATTTTTTTCAATTTGTCTATTAATTCCTTAATTAAGAAAGTAAGTAAGAATTTTAACGCCAATTTCCCTGAAGAGGTTCACTGAGGCAATCGTGAGGTCTGGCACTCGGTACTCTCTGCCTACCTCGTAAGGAACTTGGCGTGAAGATATGTATCTATGTAAAAAATACAAATACTTCATGTTATATTTTATTACTAGCTGCACCGACAAAAGTTGTCCTATCCTAACTATGAGTACCTAATGTTTTTTAAGTCGACCTTCTTGACCTTTCTTTGAGAAATTAGCAATTTGTCCACCCGTGCGAAGTCGGGACTGGCTGCTTATATTTAATAAAACTAGTTGTGTGTGCTTGTTAACTATATATTAACTTAGAGAAAAAATAACTTCAAAGTTTAATTAAGGTTAACCCTGTCTACCATAAACTACCACTGATTTAAACAACTTGTTTTGAATCAAACAATTTGTTTGTATCAAAACACTTAATGGCGTGGGTATTTAAACCCACCCGGCTTTTCATCTAACATATTTCATAAACATTATAGTTAAATCCTCCTTAAAATTTCCGTCTTATTTAAGTATCTTCCATCCTAAAATAATTTTGAATAAAGACATTACATAAAGAATATACTTACAAAAAACAACGACAAAGACACATTGTCTGATATTGAAAAGTTAATCTTCAAAGAATACTCAGCTTACTTGGAGGGCATGCCCGGATAATATGGGATTACCCACTAAAACTTTCTCAATGTTAACAGGAGTGCCCCGGGTTCTCCAAAGAAACATTTGAGGCCATCGTAATGATATTTTATGGGCCACCTTTTTATACACCGAGTCGAGGATTTAAATTTTCAAACCCTTTGTTGGGTAAATAGGGATAATGATTAACCTAAATTGAATAATGCCTTTAGGTTTTTTGTTAGTAATACATAAAAGAATAACGTCGTACATTGCGTTCTGCTTATTATCAAATACTAAATAAAATTTCTGATTATTAATATCTTTGTAAATAAAAACGGTCAATTGCGGATCGGACTCACCCACGTAAGGTTCCGTAGCAGGAAGTTTCATAATGTAAAAGTTGTTACCACTGTCAATGAAGTTGTCAATTCATTGACAGTGGTTACCGTTTACGACTAACAAGGTACTTGCGCCCAAGGTGGCCCAGTTCCTAAAATGGCCCATTTTTTATTTTTTAAAGTTTGAAAGTGTAGTTTAAGTAATTACCTACAGAAAAAGGTATCTAGAAATTTAACACTTTCAACTTTAAAAAATACGAAAATAGGCAATTTTAAGATCTGGGCTATTGTTGATGATAATTTTGTTACTAACTCACTAAACTAATAATTTTATCACTATCTTCTTTCAACGAAAGTAACAGAAAGAGACATAATACTTTTAGTACTGTCAAATTAGACCGCACATGTCATTTCTACAGACGTTTAATCCATCACTCGGAAAACGTTGATTAAAAACATCACAATTTGAGATGTCTGGACTAATCTGATATGTCTAAAACGTTCCATCTCTTTTGTTTATGTTTCATTTGAAAAAGATAGCATACACCTAAAATAAGTTTAGTTTGTGAACGGCAGAATTACCACCATTGTTTCACGCACGATAGCCAGTAACTTCACTTTTATTTAATTAATACAAATATAGTATAAAACACTATATTTGTATTAAGAGAGAGCTAGAAATGTGTGTTCTAATATGAATAATATAGTAAAAGAGTACGATGATTACAATTAATCTGTCCTCTTCTAAAGACATATTAAAATAATGGATTTTTATCTAATACTAGCCGACATGGCAAACTTCGTATCGCTTGACACTACTAGTAGTTTGTATATGAAAAAAAAAACCTTTAGTTTTCGCATTTTCTTTCTCTACATGAACTTTCTCCTGGTAACAAGTAACAACCAACATGATTAAAAAATAGCAAAATTTGTACGTCTGTTCTGGCGTGAAGCGATGACTACGCGAAAAGGGGATTCATTTTTTTATATATATTTGTATATTAAATAGATTACAATATCTCAAACATTTTAAGATAACAAAATATGTGAAAGTAGGTGGCATAACAATATTTTCTTTTAGTTGAATTAGTCAAAACATGATTAAGCTATTTTGTTAAAATTTTATTGGAAATTAATCTTTATTGACCATTTATTACTATCATTTTTGTTGTAAACTATATATA
Organism: Calephelis nemesis; assembly: GCA_002245505.1. Taxonomy (NCBI): domain Eukaryota; kingdom Metazoa; phylum Arthropoda; class Insecta; order Lepidoptera; family Riodinidae; genus Calephelis; species Calephelis nemesis. The sequence goes on along the minus strand of NJDD01001211.1, from coordinate 121,202 downwards.
AATTTATTATTGGCATCTTAAATGTAACTAATGTTTAACAAATACCTTTGGAATAACAAGTAAATACTTTCATCACTTTAATTTATGAGACTCATCTTAATTTCCCTAAGTGTTGAAAATTTGTGATCACCATCACCCTGAGCGGTGATCCTTAGAAATGATACACTGTTGTAATATCCTCATTTATCAGTGCTTACTTGAAAATTATACATGAACTTAAAATCGCCTGTGTGGTCTAGCGGTCCAGGTGTTGGATTTGACTTCATGAGGTCCCGGGTTCGATTCTCAGGTCGGGCAACAAAAAGGAAATGTGGTTTTTCCAATTTTCTATTTAAAAATGATGTTAGGGATTAAATGTGTGCCCGGTAGGCGATAGGTTGCCGCCTATCAGATTGTGGGGCTTAGAGCATTCGGCTAATCGAGGGTGCCTTGGTTATGCCTCTGCCTATGGCTTCGGGGATATGGGCGTGAAGATACAGTACAGTACATAAACTACCTAACCAAGCATCTCCGTGAGGAACGTAATTCGGTTAATTTTCTACTAACACAGTGACCATGAGTCGGCATACTGTTGTGTTGATTCGACTAGTTAACAACGCCTCACCAGTTCCTGTTTCCATGGCGTCAGCACTTGCAATTGTCATTATCATTTCCGGAGAACTTACGTCATAGCTTAATACTAAAGTATCGGCATAGTACATACATATCTCCACGCCAAATCCCTTACGGGGTAGGCAGAGAGTGTCGAGTGCCTCAGGTTAGTAAAACACCATTACCATCTTTCTTGTGTATAGCAGCCAGAAAACCCGTCTGACAGTTGAACAGCCACACTGTAAAGAAAGAATACTTGCACATTTTTTCGATTATTGCACATTCATACCTACCATATCTTCACGCCAAGTCTCTTACGGGGTAGGCAGAAAGTATCTAGTGCCAGACCTCACGATCCTGACAAACCTGCCCGGCTTCCTTCACATTCATTACCCTTTTCATACAAACTCGCCTGTTTCAGAGATTCTTGACACCACCCTTGGATAACATCCGAGTGATCTGATCGTGGAATGTCAACCCAAGTCTCCCCGGGTACCTACATTCATCCACATTCGCATTGTATATGTGCTTTGTCAATCTTTCACCTGTCATACTTCCACATGACCGAACCAGCTGAGCATGCTCTTTCACATTTTAACTCCAACACGTTCTTTCAATCCCACTCTTTCTCAGACCTCGCTGTTACGAATGCGGTCAGTGAACGTTACACCACAGATTTTCCGTAGCGCTCTCATTGCGTCCGCAGTTCACTTTCATACTTTTTCTGACTTGCCCGACTCTCGCTTCCATACAATAATTATTAAGTTACTAGCTGACCCAGCAAACTTCGTATCGCTTGACATTAATGCTTCGACAGTAGCGCAGTCTGTCGGATTCGATGTGAAACATTCCAAAATCAACAACGACTTATTATTAAAAAAATAATTAAAGAAAACATTTTCCAGGAGACCAAATTGTGAATCTAAAACCATTCTCGAATTCCCTTGAACACTCACAAAAACTTTCATCAACATCGGTCCAGCCGTCTAGAAGGAGTTCAGTGACATACACACTCACAGAAGAATTATGTATATAAAGATTATACTCAAAATTTAAGTTATTTAAAAAAAAACTACGTAGTTAAGCAAAGCCTTACTTAGCCTGATTGGATCTTGAAACGAGAGCGCTCAAGAGCCTAATTACCGTAAAACAATTTCGGGTCAAACAAAAACAGTCTCTGTGCAACCTGAAGCACTTATTATGAATTATGGAATTTAAATTTCAATTATACTCAAAACGGTTGAATCAAAATTATATTTTAAGTAAATATATATAGTCGCCTATGTGGTCTAGCGGTTCAGTTGTCGGACTCGACTGCTGAGTGAGTGGGTTTTTCCAATTTTCTAATAAAAAGATGTTGCTCGGGACTGGATATGCGCCCGGTTGGTAATAGACTTCCACCTATCTATTGTGGACTTAGTGTCTTCGGCTAGTCGTGGGTACCCTGGTTGTGCCTCTGCCTAGCCATTCAGGGATATAAGCGTGAAGATTCATTTTTTTAAGTAAATATCTTCACGCCCGTATTCGAAGACGTAGGCTGAGGTTACCAGTATTCTTAGCTAAGCTGAGTCCCAAAATGTTAATTGCAAACCTATTCCCAAACGGGCACTTATAAAATCCCGGCAACATCGTTTTCTAAAATTGACAACATTTATTTTGTTTGCCCGACCCGAGTCCCGGTTTCATACGATGATGGTGCAAATACGTATTTTATTTTTTGCTACCATTTACTGATTTTTTGAAAAGTCTTAAATTACTTAGTGAAAAATCGAGCTGCTAAAACTATACATTATGATTGTTAATTGAAATAAAAGCTTCTAAATGCATATTTGTTACACACATAATCAGTTGCCACTAACAGCAGTTATGAGCTTTTTTAAAGTAATATCGAAAGTAAACTTAAGTCTAAATTAATAATTTCGATGAAGCGAACCAGTATTTCATTTGCTACTAGATTTCGTTCGTGACTTTCCCTAATAATCTCAAATTACTTTACGAAAAACCAACCTGCCGAAGCCATATTCTGATTGGATCTTGAAACAAGAACGCCCAAGAGCCTAATTACCACAAAATTCTGGGGCAAACAAAAACAGTTCTGCGTGCAATATAAAGCGGTGTATTATGAGTTATGGGCAATGAAATAAAAATAATTGTGTTTAATTAAAATCACCTAAAACTTCAAATCGTATTTTTTGGTTTAGTAGACTGCTGTTCTATTTTTGATTGACTCAAAAAAGAAGGTTTTTGTATGTTTGTTACACGATTACTAAGCGAATAGCCAACCGATTTTGATGGTTCTTTTTTAAGAAGATAGCTCACGATTTTGAGATGATCCTGTATTAATTTTGAGCAGTTTTTGAGTTATACTAGAGATTAATTTACTAATCTCTGGTTATACTTAATGGCGTATAGATATTTCGCTTAAAGTTGACAACCTCCTCATTGATGAATGATTGAAGATAAATGAAACCCCGTGTTGGTCCGGGCTCCTTTGTAGAATAGACCATCTGCTTTCTTGTGCCAGGCAGCTCGTAAAAGGCGAGCATAGGCTTGCTGTCACTAACACCGCGACATCTGACTAGGTGGTAGAGTTTCGCAGCGACTCACCCGGATTGGTTCCACCGCCTTATCCTTATATTTATTATTATTATTATAACTTACTTTTGCTTGAGGCCAATCATCCCGGCCTCCGGTTGGCAACGCACCATTACCACCGTTGGTGTCTCTAGGCGGCGGACATTTCTTACCATCAGGAAATCCGTCTGCTTGTTTGCCTTCCAATGTTAGAAAAAAAAAAAAACTTTATGTTTGTATATAAGACAGCAAAACAAAAGACAATTATTTAATTATCATGTCGCAATTCGATCTTTATTTTTTTTAAAGAGCTTATGGTTCCGAGATGGTCCCACATAAATTTTATACACATCCCACTAGATGATCAAAATTTGCTCATTACTAATTATAACTAAGCAACCACTGCTCAGGTCATTATAAACCCACCTCGAAGTCATGGCCTACATTTCCAAATAAAAACAATCAAAATCGTTTGGTTATAATCTTATATTTATTATAATTAATATTTACATTTAGTTAGTTATAATATATTCGCATGACAGACGTATGAAAGAACAATCGTATTGATAGCCGCAATTTCGAGTTTGTTAAATAGGCAAGCAGACGGAGGACATGGATGTATGGACAAATTCGGAAAAGGCGTTGCAATTTTCAACCAGCTAATAATACATGGCTATGGTTTCTCTAGATAGACTTTTCTAGTATTAAAACTAAACAAGTAAAAAGTTACTTAGATATAGGTAATCCGAGCTTGCCAGCACATTAGCGTGACGGGCAGCACCAACATGTGTCAGAGATAGAGTATGCTCTTACATCCCCATTATATATTCCAGTAACGGAGGGAAATACTTTCTCAAGAACATTTTCTCTCTTAACGTGTTTCACTTTCCCGCCCACCGTCTTTGGTAAGTCATATTATTTCATTCGTACGCACAGAACGTTGCACTAGTGGGGAAAAATGCCATTTGAATTCAACGCAGTTGCCCGGAAATGGAGTGATTTTACTTAATGGTCCTAGAAGGTCGTTTGTACCATAAGAATTTGTTGTTTACCTAATTATGATAAATAAACAAGTATCACAACTCACAAGTTACACAAATTAATCTTACTCCAAAGTAAGTATACTATATGCTTGTATTATGGGTATTAGACAACGAAACCAGTATATGTATTAAATTTATTAAACACCCAGATTTGAAAATAAAGACATCTATAAAAAAATGTTAATAACACCAATTACCAGTAATAGGCCGGTGGAGTTAGGCAAGTTAGTAGTACGCTTCGACCATAGAGGCTGGAAAACTAAACTTAGTGTCCACTACGGAAAGGAAGGTAGAAGAAAAGAAGAAAAGCCAGGAGTTGTTTTTTTTTTGCAAAAAAATATGCTTTTACTTACATGCGAGTCTAAAAATCTAGCTCGTTTCAAGTATTCATCATAAATGTTTCGTAACTTATTTTAGATTATTATTAAAAATCTTATTATGCAGGATAGATATACAATAATAAATAAAAATTACTAATAAAGTAAATAAAATAAAAGTACAAAAAATGGGCTCAACTCCAATGAAAGTTTTCTTCCAGTCATTTTATTTACCGTTAATTTGTAAAATTAGGCTTTTAATGATATTTACGTGTAAATAACTTCTACAAGTTACAAGTGACTAACATTTTAGCGTAGCTAGGAGTAGCTGGTACTCTTAAAGGCCTTTCCAAAAACACTCCGCTAGCTCTTTCACATGCACCGTTTAGCACTCGTGTCATGTGAAAGAGTTTATACTGTTTAATTCCACAAAATATTCTGTACCAACGTACAGAAGACTCATTCATGTACAAAACGTAAGCAAATTTAAATCTTAAGAGGTGTAGCAAAGGCTCATATCACACTGAGCAAATACACAAAATTTATAAAAAAATTCGCGCAAATCAATTAAAATTAAAACACATAACGTTTATTGAAGGCAATTAAGACTACTATGAAGGCTACATGAGGTGAGCGTAGTTAAAATAACATCATGTTATTTTTTTAAGTGAGAGGTCAATAAACAAACACACAGGTTCGCTGAAGGTAAGAGAGAGCCGTGGTCAGTAAACACCACAGATGTTATAAGTGCTTCGCTGTCCTATGGCCGAGATATTAGGCCAATTGTGCAAGTATATTAGATACTTTACCCTCCAGAACTGAACATGACAGTCATTATATCGGTAGGAACATATAAGGCGTTGGATCCGTACTCGGACTAGTAACTGCACTCTACCACTATTGGTCTTGTTCGAGATGCTGGCCACTTGTGAGTTCACTAGCAGGGAGGCAGGTGATCTATTCTACTAAGTGGACCAGCACCAACACGGAAAAAATTGTATGAAGTTAGATGTAATGTTATGATGTTAGATAGGATTTTATGCTACTGGTTTTGACATACACGGCATGAATCTACATAGTACTAAGTAGTAAAAGGTAAGTATCCTCACGCTCATATCCCCGAAGAGGTAGGCAGAGATACCAGGCCACCCAGTCTAATATGAGAATCAAGGTTGAATCGAACTTCATCAGGGAAGTTCGTTAATAATAAAACAAATATAAAGCCAATGCACATTATTATCGTCTTCGATGTTTTTATGAGATGCTTGCCAGTGGAATAATTTGTTTATTTTCCGTATACTATGTGTTTACTTTACGTACATTTTTTTACCTTTTATATGGTATAATATCTACGTACCTACATTATTATGAAAATCACATAGTTTTATAGTGAATGTTGTTAGTACAAACAAAAGGCAATCGAGGCTACTGGAGTAATGTGGTTAATTATAGCTTTATCGATAAAAGGCAAGGTTGCTCCACATAAAGCTGTTGATGGGCGTTGAATATTATTTTTACTTTGATTCTTATTTCAATATTATCTTTTTTTTTATGGTATTGGAAGGCAAACAAGCAGACGGATTTCCTGATGGTAAGAAATTCCCGCCGCCTAGAGACACCAAAGGTGGTAATGGTGCGTTGCCAACCTGAGGCCGGGATGTTAGGCCTTGAGCAAAAGTAAGTTTACCGGCTACCTTACCCTCCGAACCGGAACACGTCATGACGTTATGGCGGCAGGAATAGGTAAGGCGGTGGTACCAATCCGGATGAGTCGCTGCGAAACTCTACCACCTAGTAAGATGTCACGGTTTTAGTCATGATAAGCCTATGCTCGCCTTTTACGAGCTGCTTAGCACAGGAAGGCAGATGGTCTATTCTACAAAGGAGCCCGGACCAACACGGGCGAAAATTATCTGTCCAAAGATACCATACCAATATTATTAAAAACTACGTCGTTGGCCGAGGGGTTAGAATATACGCCTAACTCTACCGACCAACCGCAAGCCTCGAGTTCGTTTCCCGATAAACGCAGGCATTTAGGTATCTTCACGCCCATGTCCCCGAAGGGGTAGACAGAGACAGAACCAGGGCACCCACGACTAGCCGAAGACAGTAAGTCCTACAATGTGATAGGTGGCAAGCCTATCGCCAACCGGGCACATATCCAATTCCGAGCAACAGTTTTTTATTAGAAAATTGGAAATACCACATTTGATTTTTGTTGCCCGATCCGGGATTTCAAGGGAAGTCAAGTCCAACACTTGGACCGCTAGACTACAGAGGCGATGTGCCCGGTTGGCGAAAGGCTTGCTACCTATCATATTGTGGGACTTAGTGTCTTCGGCTAGTCGTGGGTGCCCTGATTGTGCCTCTGCCTACCCCTTCGAGGATATGGGCGTTAAGATCTTATATTTTTACTTAAAACATCATAGCCTTTAGACTTTGAAACGATTCCACGTAAGATACAATCGAACGACCAATGGAAATTGTAAGCAGAATTGAAAATCAATGTAAATTATAATAGATCTAGATCCTTGAACACCCAGATTAGTACTCACTTTTAGGTAAAATATTTTCAACGCTTGCTTTCAAGATAAAGAGCATAAGATTACCATGTAAGTTTGATTAAGCTTGGCTTTAGGCTAGATACATACTTAATTTATAAATCTTACATACCTAATGCTAGCACCTATGTCAGATTAATAATATGTTTTTTTAACTGCACTACTACATGCAGTTAAATGTTGCAGTTGCAGTTGTTATACAAGTATTTTGAATTAAAATTTAAAAAAATTGTAGAACTTATGTGTCTAGAAGTTGTTACAAAAATATGGAACGGTACTTACTGTAACGGCAACCTTTTTTCGAAACTTTTTATTAGAAGTACTTTAAGATTCTAAGGAATTTGGTCACATATATCCCCCGTGTTGCTCCGGGCTTCTGTGTAGAATAGACCATCTGCCTTCCTGTGCCAGTCAGCTCGTAAAAGGCGAGCATAGGCTTATCATGACTAAAACCGTGACATCTTACTAGGTGGTAGAGTTTCGCAGCGACTCACCCGGATTGGTACCACCGCCTCACCTATTCCTGCCGCCATAACGTCATGACGTGTTCCGGTTCGGAGGGTGAGGTGGGCGGTAAACTTACTTTTGCTCAAGGCCTAACATCCCGGCCTCAGGTTGGCAACGCACCATTACCACCTTTGGTGTCTCTAGGCGGCGGGAATTTCTCACCATCAGGAAATCCGTCTGCTTGTTTGCCTTCCAATGACATAAAAAATAAACATAGACAAATGGGCATGCAACATACACTATTTTTGAAAATTTCAAGTTTTAGTTAGCTAAGTGTTGGTATTTAAAAACACTATTTCTTAAATATAACATACTTAACAGTTCAGCATTATAAAATCACATCTGATAACTTATTTTTTATGCTTGAAGTTCAACTAATACTGTATTCATAAGATTTATATTAAGATTGTTTTCACTAAATCATTCTATAATTTTAACCCAAATCTTACATGTTTCTTTAAATAAATCATTTTTGTTATTGCACTTTTTGAGAAGAAAGTATCATCAGCAAATCTGTGGTTTAACGCTTGTTGACTGCATTAGTAACAGTGAGATCCGAGAAAGAGTGGGATTGAAAGAAAGTGTTGGTGTTAAAATGCGAAAGGGCATGCTCCGCTGGTTCGGTCATATGGAAAGAATGACAGATGAAAGATTGACAAAGCAGATATACAAAGCGAATGTGGATGGATGTAGGTACCCGGGGAGACCAAGGATGACATTTCACGACCAGATCAATCGGATATTATCCGAGGGTGGTGTCAAGAGTCTCCGAAACCGGCGTGTTTGTATGAAAAAGGTAATGAATGTGAAGGAAGCAAGAAAGGTTTGTCAGGATCGTGAGGTCTGGCACTCGATACTCTTTGCCTACCCGGTAAGGGACTTGGCGTGAAGATATATATGTATGTGTGTATTAGCAAATAAGATGGAATTATGATTTATAGCACCAAGCGAATCATTTATGGAAATCATAAAAACTAATAGCCCTAAAACACTACCCTCTGGTACAACTTAGTAATTTATCATATATCTAATATTAAGTATAGACTTTCTTGCAGTTTCCATTTACTTTTGAAATCTAAGTACATTGCTTTTTATTCTCAAAATTACATATAAACCAATCTAATAATTTAACCCCGATACTGCATCGCTCAAGGGTTGTTAACAAAATTACAAGTGATATAAAATCAAACGCTTTACTCATATCTAAAAATTCAGGAACAGCATACTTTTTACAATTTAGGCATTCAATTGCATTGTAATCGTAGGTGATGTAAAGTAAGTAAGTAAGGTATACATTTCAGTAGAATAACTATCTATTAGAAGGATTTTCCTCAACATATTCGATGTCACCCCAAGAACTTATTTGCACTTTTGTTACTTGATTCCCACAATAGCCCGTAAACACTCATTTTCAGTAGCCCCATTAAATTTTTAAATTCAATTAAAATACTCAGCGGTCCCGGATTCGATCCCCAGGTTGGGCAAAAAAAAGAAAAAATGTGTAATTTTATGTTTAAAAATAAAAATAAAAAATATGTTGCCCGGGATTAGATATGTTCCCGGTTGGTGATAGGTTTGCCACATGTCACATTGTGGCACTTAGTCTCTTCGTGGCTACCCTGGTCGTGCCTATTTATTCAGGTTATTCAGATCTAGACACGCGGCAGCGTGTCAAGCCAAGTTCAAGCAAAGAACTGGCTAGCCAGCGCCAAGTGTAATTTTACACGAACCACTTGGTGCCACTTTTGACCCTTTTATAACTCAAAATCTATTTAACGTAAATACATAAAACTACGTGTGTGTAATCACATCTATAAAGACACCAAGAATCTCAATTTTCATAAAGCTAGCTCAAACGGTTATAAAGATATGAAGGTCTAAAAGTCGTAAATTTTAGTACCTACTGACTGACTGACATACCTATAGTAGCTAAACCTAACCTACTTCCAGATGACCTAGGAGGATAAAATTTTGGAATCCAGATCGGTAATTATATGTAAACGTAGGAAAAAATCTAAAAATAAAAAAAGTTCAGAAATAGGGGGGTCCCAATACAAAAAAAAACGCAAGAAAAAAAATCAATTAAATACCTGCCTAGTTTTCTTTACAAAAAGTAATGATATCCCACCAAAAACATATCTTTTCAATCTCAAAATGCTATGCAAAATCCAAATACTTATTTATAGGAACAAAATAACATTATGATCAAGTATAAAACTCTATTTCTTTGCTTTATTCGATACCTATACCAAACGCTGTTATTTCAAAATAAGAAATCTAATAGTAGGTTAGATTTAACTTGGCCAGTTTTCAGTACATCAGTTATTTCCTAACAATATTCAACATAATGTATATTATAAAAACTGATATAAACTTGATCATAATGTTATTTTGTTCCTATATATAAGTATTTGGATTTTGCATAGAACTTGGCACCCATTAAGATTTCCATTCTTTTTGCGGCGGAGTTCACAGCCAAGCATAATTTTTGTATTGAACTTGGCTCTCCTTTTTTACATTTATGTTTTTGGTGGGATATTAATACTACATGAAAATACTAACCTGTATAGGTATATAACGCAATCTTATATCCAGGTTTATATATATTGCTACATTAAAGCTCATTGGGTTAACGTGATGTAGTAATTATAGGTTTATCGATAATAGCCGAGGTTACTCAACGTACGCATTGGTGGTCATCGAACGTAGTTATTAAGCGTATATATTAATTCAAAATGCCATTAAGTATTACACTGCACCCATGTTGTCAGGGCCGTCTTATATTATGTTGGGGCCCTTGGGTACAAAGAAACTTGGGGCCCCCTTTTGGAATATAAGAAAATCAAACTTTAAAATTTTTTTCGGGTATTTATTTTGGGTAATCAATTACATTATTTAATTACAGTATGCCATTAATAATAATAGTATGCTGTTTTTTTATGATTACGATAATAGTTTCTTTCGGGATTTCTGTTAAGCAAAATCTTCTATTAAATCCTCAAACTCAATTTTATGACTTAAGTGCCACTCACTATGCCCATAAGTATTGACAAATTACTTATTCGTTCTTAAGCTGCGAAATTGAATGCATCCGAATTAAGACAACGAGAAGTCGAGATATGTGTAATGCACCCAACCAAAATATTTAGAGGTTAAATGTGAGTGTAATGGTCGATCCTTCGGGGCCCTAAGAGTATGGGGGCCCTGGGCAATGGCCCCGTGTGCCCTTATGGTAAGGACGGTATTGCATGTTGTGATAGCCCAAATACCTCGAACGTTTGTGTTAATATTCCAATAATTTTAAGCGATAATTTCAAAATACATACCAAATACCAATATCAAGTAATTACAATATCCAATGAGATGTATCAGTTGCATATATTCGATTATTTTGGCGAATCATTCCACAAGGGCCATAGTTTGAATTTGTTTTCAAAATTATTGTGTTATGGCATCATGGAATTACAACTGTTGGCAATATTTAATAACCTATCTACAGATAGAGATAATCTAACGAAAGTTTTGTTGCTAAGATATTTTTGTTAAATATCGGAAAATAACAGTTTTTGCATGGTTACTGATCTAAAGTAGCCTATCTCTTATCCTGGATAGATTATTAAAAATGGCGTATGTATAATGTCTATCAATTAATCTTATCAATTATGTATAATCAAAATTGGTCAAATGTAAGCGGGTTAAATTAATTTACATACGTACATACATATCTTTACGCCAAGTTCCTTAAGGAGTAGGCAGAAAGTATCAAGTGCCAGACCTCACAATCCTGAAAAACCTGTCTGGCTTCCTTCATGTTCACTCTTTTCATACAAACACGCAGGTTTAGGAGACTATTGAGACGACCCTCGGATAATATCTTGGTCTCCCCGGGTACCTACAAATCAAATTATATTGTATTTTAGGAAAACTGTCTGTCACATTTTGAAGTTATACTTCTTTTGGCGCGTTAGGAAAAAATGATGAGGGTAAATTTTTACGATGCGCGCGCACACCGTCACGAAAAACCGACATGATGAAGTTAGCTATATATAACATTTTAGTTTTTCAAAAAAAAAGGTATCAACAAAGTAAAAGTAAGGACATCTACGTATGTTTGCGTGAGAACTGACACAACACACACAATTATTTTTTTTATTGTGTCAGTTGTTGTTAGAAGATGCTCCACATGAAAAAAATCAATCGTCATACTTGGAATAGGACAGCGTCTGTGTTGTTATGTAACGCGTAATATTTAATATGAAAACGTTGGAAGTACTTAATATATAATATTGTACTTACTTATTAG
>NJDD01001211.1:87365-102135 GCA_002245505.1 Calephelis nemesis | reverse complement strand
AGTATTCAACTTTTTTTCAAACTGATATTAGCTTCCATTACGGTCAATTTTAATTACTCTGTACAACATATAGGCACGTTAAAGTTTTGTTGCTTATACATTTTTGTTAAATAGTAGCCTGGTAACTAATTTGAACTACTTTAGACTCAACAAACTACTAATAGTACTAACTACTTTAGATCTTATCTCTTAGAAAATTCGATATATAAAAATGAATACCCATTTTGCGTGGTCATCTCATGACTCCTAAATGAGTAACCAATTTTGCTAATTATTTTTTTGTTGTCTTGGTAATTGACAGGAGAAGGTTCTTATTAAGATAAAACCCTGGAAAGTTGCAAGGAAATTAAAAAAAAATTGTGTGTATACTTATGTACACGCGTTAGAAGTTATACTTCTTCGGCGTAATAAGATAAAAATCATTTTAAAAATTTTGTCTTTTGCCTTATTTTACATTTTAGACAAAATGACGCTAACCATAGAAATAAAGAAATAATGTGAAAACAGTTGTCAGTTCTCACGCAAACATACGTAGATGTCCTTACTTTTACTTTGTTGGTACCTTTTTTTGAAAAACTAAAATGTTATCTATAGCTAACTTCATCATGTCGGTTTTTTGTGACGGTGTGCGCGCGCATCGTAAACATTTACCCTCATCATTTTTTCCTAACGCGCCAAAAGAAGTATAACTTCAAAAAACAACTGGTAATTTTTTCCCGTACAAACTTTTAGTAGGTGTTAATGTCAAGCGATACGCAGTTTGTTGGGTCGGCAAATATGTAATTGAAATTGGTGGTTTTTCATCTCAGCAAACGACGTTTTCGTCATATGACTTCACTCATATTTGACGTAAGAGTTAAAGAACGAGGGAAATTAATCCTACAACCCTTCTACATTTTATTGCAATGGGGTTAAAGTAACTCAAGATATCATCAAATAGACATACCTACATACTTATTTGAAGTTGACATCTCTCTCAACAACGAATGTTAATGTTTTTTTTTATATTTTTTTTTATAATAATGGAAGGCAAACAAGCAGACGGATTTCCTGATGGTAAGAAATTCCCGCCGCCTAGAGACACCAAGGGTGGTAATGGTGTGTTGCCAACCTGAGGCCGGGATGTAAGGCCTCGAGCAAAAGTCAGTTGTCAATTGTCAATGAAAATAAAAAAAAATTCAAAATGTTAATTATAAATCAAAATTATGGTAACTGTAGCTGCCATGGACAGAAATCCATTTTTCAAGTCTGTTTCTTTATCGCGAATTGCACAATTTACGTACGATAAAATTTCCATGATAATTCTTTACAGGGCCAACAAAAAAATAGGCTTTTACATGTTTTCCGAATGCGTACATAAAAATAATAATTAAAAACTTAAGTTTCTACTTTAGAAATACTAAGCCTAAAGAATTGTTAAAATTAGACACATTATTTGAATAAATTTGATATTATACATCGTCGGCGCTTGGAAAATCTTCCAAATATTCATATTTTTAAATTTTAACATTTTAATTTTTTTACTTAATTAATTAATAATTTAAATTAAATTACTTAATTAATTAATAATTTAAGTTCGAGCCCTGATGATGCTGTCAAAAGCGAAACCGGTAGGCTATTTATAAAATAATAAAGTATAAGTGAAACGTAAAACAGTACAAGTGTTTCTTCATTTAAAAATATGAACATTATTTGAACCCTAATTTGCGTCAATACCAAATTTCCGCTTTACAGTCATGACTGAAGTAATGACGGAGAGCACCCCATCCGAAGTAATGGGATAAAACGAAATATTTTCCGCAATTGGCGAGAGCATCTCATTTACCCGCCGGCGACGGCCTCTCTGCCTCTTCCATAACGATATAAAAGTTCTATCTAGCTGTTTTCTCTTACTGTTCTAAAATTAGACTGCGTCAATGCTGAAGTGGTTGGCGTACATGCCTAATGATCGTTGTAGATGAGACTTGGATTCGATTATTAGGAAAAAGCAGTTTTCTATGTGATATATTTTTATCTCCTTAACCGAGGATAAGATACATTTATTTGTTTACTAGCTGTTACTTGCGGCGTTGCCCGCATGGTCATACAGGATATTTTTTTCGAAATAAAAACTATCCTATGTCTTAATCCAATTGACCCTCTATGTGTGTGCCAAATTTCATGAAAATCGATTCAGCATTTTTTGCATGAAGGAGTAACAAACAAACATACAAAATTTCGCATTTATAGTATTTTTGGGATTGGTTCGATATTGGCTTTGATCACGTCAGAGCTTTGATTCATAACCCCTGTAAGAAATCCCAAAATAAGTTTTTCTAATATTCAAATTCGCGTTGTTGTTGACTAAGTGATCGTTCCTCCGGCTAGTCGTGGCTACCCTAGTAGTACCTCTGTCTACCTTTTCGGAAATACAAGCGTGACGATACTTGTTTGATTTGTTATTTATTTCATTTATAATTATAATAATATCTTCTGTACCCCGAGTTTCCAAAAGGGCAATTTATTTTGATCTATGATTTATCTCTTCACAACAGCTGTTTATTACAAGTTCGGTTTTACACTTCTAAACTGAACCGAGTCGAACAGCTGTTTAATAATAATTTGTACCATAACTTTCTAAATAACGAATGCAATTTATTATTGTCGCCTCTGTGGTCTAGCGGTTCACTTGTCGGAATTGACTGCATGAGGTCCCGGGTTCGATTTCTGCGTCAAATAACAAAAAAAATTTGTTTTTTTTTTATTTTCCAATAAAAAAGTTGCTCGGGATCAGATATGTGTCCGGTTGGCAACATATTACACTGTGGTACTTAGTCTATGGTTAGTTGTGGGTGTCCTGGTTGTGCCTCTGCCTACCTCTTCAGGGATATGGGCATAAAGATACTTTTTTTAATTTAACAACCGCTTTCAATCGCTCTTGTTAATCGCAGAAGATAATAATTGTAATAAAGCTAAGCGGGATAAGCTGAAAAGATTTTCTAATACAAAAAAAAAGTTGCTCTGGATTAGATATATGCCCAGTTGGCAATGGGCTTGCCACATATCACATTGTGAGACTTAGTATCTTCGGCTAGTTGTGGCTGCCCTAGTTATGCCTCTGACTACTTCTTAGGGGGATATGTGCGTGAAGATACTTACTTTTTATAACTAAACAACCGCTTTTGTCATAGATTATTTATTCGTAGAAGATAATAATTGTAATAAAGCTAAGCTGGATAAGCTGAAAACAATAAGAAAGTAACACGCCGTATAAACCCACTTATTTTTACAAACCCTCAAACACGAAAAAAGCATTCTCCGTTAAACTCTTTAATAAAACACTTTTGCTCGAGGAACGGTACATAATTCAACCAAATCAAGCATTAAATTTGATTTGAGATACTGAACGTGACATGTAATAATTTCATTGGTATGGAGAAAGGTAAAAATGTAATGAAATTGAATATTTTATATGCTCATGTGTACGTCGTATTTGTTTACAGAAAATCACGGATTCATTCATACTAGTTGTCGCCCATTGGCCGAAATTCGATCATAATAAATTTTAATGTCTCGTTGATAAGAACGCCATCTTCATTTCTTTGTTTCCAAACTTTTTTAGTGCGCCATCTGTGACCTTTTATCGTTATCGTTATATATGTTTGTGTGTGTCAAATGCAGGGTAGTGTGGGTAATGTTTTATTTATTGTTTTAATGTACTTTATAAATATTATTATTAAAAAATATTAGCGTTCTGCACTTCTGCTACACATAAACTATAAGTGTGCCAAAATGTATGCTCCTGCGTCCTTGCATTTTTTTGTAAAAAGGGCAAGCTTTGGCATCACGTATTAATTTATAGATTTGAGATACTGAGCGTGACATGTAATAATTTCATTGATATATGGAGAAAGGTAAAAATCATCGACCACACATCCCAATAGACGCCTATTCTTTATAATTTTGCTTTGAAACAATTCTGGCAAATAGCTGAGGTGCAGCGAAGTGGGGCACTGCTTTCTTATTGGTCCTTGCAATGACAACCCGTCATATTCATAAACAGATACGCAAGATTAGGGAAGAGACATATTTAATACAAACAATATATTTTATCGATATGCTTATTTTTATTTTATTAAGTGCGACATTATAACGGATTATATCGCATTTTGTTATTGCACGTCACATCGCAGCTATGTCAACGTCTCAAGGTCACAGATGTTTGCGGTTAAGAGTAATATCCGTACTTGAATATATGTATTAGTTCCTTACATCTGAAATTGGCGTTATGTAGGAGAGGAACATTATATTACATCAAATATATTACATTACATATAAGTAGAACATATTTAATGTAACATATTTATTTAATCAAAGCATAAACCATTGTTTCCTATGCTTATTTGCCATCTCCAAAAAATAGTAATCTGTTTGAGTTAGGTTCAGGTGGATGCTTTTTACATTCCAATTGATGCTCTTCTAATTGAGAAGTGGTCTTTTTACGGTATGCAGTATGTAGTAGTAGTGTAGTGTGTATGTATGCAGTTTGCAGTATGTAGTCTAGCATTGTCATGAAGCAGCAGTGGCGTAAAGTGTATAAAACAATCTTCTGCAAAATATTGAGATTTAATACACTTTATTTGGAATTCGCAAACCGATTCTCTCGTCTGGTTTCTTTAAATCAAATTAGATTTTTTATTTTATTATCTTGTGGATACCTGATATAAATGATAAACTTATCAAATTGAATTGTTTTTATTCATTCGAGTAATTCTAACCCGAATTACAGAATATCGTCAAAATACTGCAAACAAATTAGTTTTAAAATTGTCTCAGCCCTTTGAAAGTTTTATGGTATTCTGACCGCAACATCGCCTATCGGAACCAGTGTTGAATTTATATCACCCAGATAACCACCTAATGCACTTGAAAGAGTTCATTAAAATTGGCTCAAATATTTATGAGTTATTCAATGACATTAAACAGCGCTCTCTACAGCGTCTAGTTCAGTAGTTCAGTTTTCCATCATGTTGGTCCGGGTCTGCTGACTTAAATAGATCACCTGCCCCTCTGTCAGGCACCTTGTAAGAGGCGAGCACAGGTAAAACAGGAAATTGTCAACAATATAACTGGTAATAGATTGGTGTGCAGCAACTTCCCTGGGTAGTTATGCACCACCTTTCCCATTCCTGCCGCTATAATGACAGTATCACATTCCGATTCGGAGGATAGGGAAGCTAGTAAATTTGCACAATAGGCCGTTATACCGACCATAGGACAGCAACGCACCTGTAACGTCAATGGTATATGTAAGCCATTATTATCTGTTACCATTATAGAGAGCCGTGTGCTTGTTCGCTGACTTCTCACATAAAAAAAGAGTAACTATCCAGTAGCCAACTCAAAAGTACGTAGAGTAATAAGTTTTTTATTGTTTCTGTCAGTGCTTAGATTTTTCGATAAAATACATAAATATCTACATACAGTACCGGTACAAGACCGGTATCCTATTGAGGGTAAATAGATAAAAATGTCGATAAAATAGATTTGCACATTAGTCCATCACTAGCTGCATGCAAAGGAAAGTGATAGCTTGAAAATTCCATGTGTAAGAAAGGGATATAAACACGCATCTAACAATGACCGACCAGAATATGATGAACTCCGATAAACATCAAATAATTTAAAATGTATTTATGACTGTTACTATTTTTAATTAACCTACGGAAAGTTTTACCATCTTTTTGGTAAATTGAAATGCGGCTGTCTTTACCATACCATATAATTGAACAAACGGCCATTTTTAAATCTATTTTTATTTTTTTATACAGTAACGCGACAATGTTTACAGGTCATAAATCTGGTCGATACTGTTCATATCTTTTTAAGTAATAAGCTACATAAGAACAATTACACTTATGTGTTGACGGAAACTGGTTGCCTTACATGCGGCGTCTATTGGTATGTATGGTCGATGGTAAAAATGTAATGAAATTGAATATTTTATATGCTTATGCGTACATCGTATTTGTTTACAGAAAATCACGAATTCATAAACTCGAGCATATACGGCGTGAAAAACAGTCCGTAAATCAGGCTTTGCAGTCTACTCAGTGTCGTTCGGCGTTCAGTGAAAGGGTTAAAGGGATGTTTCTCTCCCAGACCGTATTTCTGTCAACAAAATCCGATGAAGAACTCATCATGCTAATAACAAACATTAAGTCATAGAATTTATAAATTTAAATTGCGAAGGTCATAGTTTTTAACCGAGTTCAAAAAAAGAGGAGGCTGGTATTTTTTTTATGTATGTAACCCGATTTCTCCGTGATTTCTAAAGCGATTTACGTAATATTTTTTTTGTTTGATGCGGAATAGTTTTGAATTGGTCCCATGAAAATTTGATTCAGGTAGGCCTTTTACTATTTATTATCTGTAATTTTTTTACCTGTTTTCACCCATAGCGATGTTTATTTTTAATAAATTTAATCATAAGAGCATTAAACTATAAAACATTAAATAAAAATAATTACGTTAATAAAAACCAAAAAGTAAAAAATACTAAAGATTTAACATTAATTATGTATTTACATACATATTACTTATATGTTCTATTTAGTAATAGGTTTAAAGTCAGTGCCAATCCGATTTAATACTTACTTATAATATAATAATTAATAGTTTAAGGCTTGGCACCGAATTCAAACCTATAAGCAGGGAAGTAGAACATATAATACAATTACGTAATAGGTCGTATTTTTTTATATTATAGGAAGGCAAACAAGCAGACGGATTTAAGAATTTAAGAAATTCACGCCGCCTAGAGATACCAAAGGTGGTAATGGTGCATTGCCAACCTGAGGTCGGGATGTTAGGCCTCGAGCAAAAGTAAGTTTTCCGGCTACCTTACCCTCCGAACCGGAACCGCATGACGTTATGGCGGCAGGCGGTGGTACCAATATTTTTTTATTATTTTTTATTTTTTAGTTTTGAAGTCGGTTTTAATTAACGTAGGTATTTTTATTAAGATGTATTACCATTTTGTTTGAAAAAGCAACACTCAACCGACCAATATAAATCCGAAGAGCTAACTTTAACGTAGTAAAGGTATTCTAGAAAAATCGGACAAAGCACTGAGCCATTTTTGACCTAGTTCGCATTGTTTCAATGAAACTTAAATTGGAAGTTTATATTCCATCAAAACAGTTCAAGTAGGATTGTAAATTATTTTTACTGAAGGAATAGTTTTAGAAACAAGCCGCTAGCAATGGCTAGTATCACACTAGATTCAATCACAGTTCATAGAAAATGTCAACTTAATGACTGATTAAAATACTCATATTTTAAATAAAGAGACACTTAATTTTATTACTAAATAATAAATTATAAGTGATATGTAAAACAAGTACAAGTGTCCCTTTATTTAAAAATATGAATAAGTATTTGGAAATTTTACCAGGCGCCGACAATGGAAAATATGAAATATGATTCAAATACTATTGACGTCTAAGGGTACGGCCGTAACTAAGGAATTGTTATTGACATAAATTATACAAATATACATACATAAGTATCGTTACGCTTGCTTTTCCGAATTAGGAGACAGAGGTACAAACTAGGGTACTCACCACTAGCTGAAGACACACAAGTGGTTCGATTTTAATATCAATGTATATTACTTTGTTACTATTACCTAAAGGAGCCTAATTTTTAAACTAAACCTTTTAAAACTGCATTAAGTTTTTTTTCCCCGGTAAATTAAGGAAATATAAATAAAACAGCAGCTTAAGAGCAAAATCATGATCAAGATTTCGGTCTATTTTTGTTAATGTGTGAGTAAACGGTTACAGTATCATACGCTAAGCATTGGTGTGCGTGTGCCTATAAAGTCAGATTTAGACGTTGCCAAATCGTTACTACTAAAGAATTGCGCGCTGTTGCCGCTCATCCCTGTCATGTTTAAATATTTCTTATTCTTCTTCTTTCTTTAGGTTTTGACCTTCACGTTAGTATTTAGCCATTAGTCAAGCAGAAATTTGCATCGCATTTCATATCAATTTCAATTAATTATAATTAGTTACCAGTCATAAGTCGTCAGGAAGTCATGTCAGGCTCTTGGGTAAAGCGGTGGCTCATTACACAAGCTCTTTAATGAGATTTGGCGGCAACGAGGAAATACACGATACGCTAATTTCTTAATGATTATTTCATTTGTGCTCTTTCACTGAACAAAATTGTACAAAATGCCACCAAAATTGACTAATTTCACTCAATATTAACACTAAATTCAATAATTATGAAAAAACTTCGACCATCTTTTCTCTCGATGGCGCCAAAACTCCAACAATATTTCTTAAAAAACTTCTGATGATGCAGTATACTTACGTACTGCCACCTTAAAAAATTACTGGAAAAATAAGGAAAAATTTACATCGACAGCAGTAGATAACAGAATATAATAGAATAGAATACAATAACTCTTTATTTTGCACCAAAATACAAAAAATAATACATTTGAAAAAACTTAAAATCTAAGTGATACACAAGGGCGGCCTTATTGCCAAAATAGCGATCTTTTCCAGGCAATCTTATGTAAAATAATAATAACCTAGTAGTAACCTAGTAGTAGTAGTAACCTTATCTATATATATAAATCAATTGCTGTTCGTTAGACTCGCTAAAACTCGAGAACGGCTGGACCGATTTGGTTCCTTTTGGTTTTGAATGTAGAAGTCCAGGGAAAATTTAAAAGGTAAGAAATAAGGGAAAATTGCGAGGAAACTAGGAAAACCAACATTTAAAAATTTTCCATACAAACGGAACGGGTAGAACGAAGTTCGCCGGGGCAGCTAGTCTATTATATGTATAAAAATCAATTGCTGTTCGTTAGTCTCGCTAAAACTCGAGAACGGCTGGACCGAGTTGTCTCCTTTTGGTTTTAAATTATTTGTAGAAGTCCAGGGACGGTTTAAAAGCTAAGAAATAAGGAAAAACTGCGAGGAAACTAGGAATACCAACATTTAAGATTTTTCCATACAAACGGAGCGGGTGGAACGAAGTTCGCCGGGACAGCTAGTCTTACATATATATCAGATAATAGTAGTTTAAATAATAGTTTTGCTTCGTTTATATAGTAATAAATTTAGGAGAAGATACATACCTACAGTTACTAGACCCAAGAGGAATAGCGGATATTCAATTTTAAACAATTTGATTTATTTTAACACAAAATCCACAGCCCAAACAAGTATAAATGACAACTTTTACCAACTGAACAATCCGTCAACTTATAGATTTATACTTTATAAACTTGCTTACTTAACTTACAAGCTCAGAAATATAAAAGCTAAAATTTAGTACATAGTATAAAACTGAGTATCTTAACGCCCATATCTCAATGCGATATCCAAAGTTGTATATTGGTTCACGGTTAACAATCTTCTTTTAAATGGTAATAAGACGAAATGTATTAGATTTTCAATGCCCAATGTTAGGCTAGTAGATTCCAATGTACAACTAAATGGATCTAATCTGGATCTGGTTGAATCCACTGTCTTTTTAGGCATCACAATTGATAATAAATTACAATGGGGCCCTCATATTGAGAAACTGGCAAATGGGCTTAGTTCAGCAGCATTTGCAGTTAAAAAAATAAGAACATTAACCGATGTTGAAACGGCCCGAATAGTGTATTTTAGCTATTTTTATAGTTTAATGTCTTATGGGATACTTCTTTGGGGAAATTCTGCAGATATAAGTACTATATTTGTATTACAGAAAAGAGCTATTAGAGCTATTTATAATCTTAAAGTAAGGGATTCCCTCCGAGAAAAATTCAAAGAAATAAATATTTTAACCTTCAGTTCCCAATACATTTATGAAAACTTAATGTATGTTAAAAAAAATATGTTTACAAAACAATGTGATGTTCACAATATTAATACGAGGAATAAAAATAATCTAACCGCGTACAATACTCGTCTCCGTAAAATTAGTAAATCTTTTTTGGGTCAATGTATACTTTTCTACAATAAGCTGCCCATTAGTATTAGAGAGCTACCTATAAATAAGTTTAAAAAATGTATCAAAGCAAAATTATGTCAAAAAGGCTATTATACAGTCGCAGAGTATTTGGAAGATGAACATGCTTGGGAATAGAGGTTTCAATCTCCCACTGCAATTTGTAATGTAATTTTTTTGTACCTTTTATTTAAGTTAAAATCAGATTGTAATTAGTAGTTTTAATCTAGATTATATTGTAAATATTATTATTGAAAAAAAAGACAAGCCCGCTGAGTTTCTTTCGCCGGATCTTCTCAGTGTGAGGCCGCGATTCCGATCCGGTGGTAGTTTAAAAAATGTCGACGCGCACAAATACCACTTGTATGGTTCATGTGAATAAAGATTATTCTGATTCTGATTCTGATTCTGATTCCAAAGAGGTAGGTAGAGGCACAACCCACGACTAGCCGAAGACACTAAGTCCCACAATGTGATAGGTATAACAACTATTCCGGGCACATTTCCAATCCTTAGCAACATTTTTTTGTTATAAATTGGAAAAATTAAATTTTCTTTTTGTTACACGACCCGGGATTCGAACCCGTGACCTCATGCAGTCAAGTCCAACAACTGAACCGCTAGACCACAGAGGTGATTATATAAAACTGAGATCTCCCACAATGTCGTGACACTTTTTGTATACAATATTATGCACATTTGCACTAGCAAAAAAGTTAAATATTTTAAAATAGAAAATTAACATCAACTATCGGCATTGGTGTGCTTAGCTGACCACACACACTATGGTGCTTAGCTGACCGCATCAACCCACCCTGACCCCACAAAGTGACTAATAGCGAACCTATCCCCATTAATATAGGACGGCTTTTCGATGGATAATGCCAAGATGTCGTAGAGTAGGTTGTCTATATACTAGACTAGCTGTCCCGGCGAACTTCGTTCCACCCGTTCAGTTTGTATGGGAAAAAGTAAAATGTTATTTTTCTTAGTTTTCTCGCAAGTTTTTTCCTTTTTCTTATCTTTTAAACCTTCCCTGGACTTGAACAAATAAATCATAACATAAATTAGCGAAATCTGTTCAGCCGTTCTCAAGTTTTAGCGAGACTAATGAACAGCAATTGATTTTATATATATACTAGCTGTCCCGGCGAACTTCGTTCGACACGTTCAGTTTGTATGGGAAAAAGTAAAATGTTGTTTTTCTTAGTTTTCTCGCAAGTTTTTTTCTTTTTCTTATCTTTTAAACCTTCCCTGGACTTGAAAAAATAATTCAAAACCAAAATTAGCGAAATCGGTTCAGCCGTTCTCGAGTTTTAGCGAGACTAACGAACAGCGATTGATTTTTATATATATAGATAGATAATTGACCGACGACGTTCAAGTCCCGGCTATACAGTAAATGCAAAAAGTTACGTAACGAGAGACAACGACTAATACCTACTTCATACCTTAAAGTTAATTCAACTTTACTTAGAGTATCATAAAATCTGGTCTTAACCCAAAATGATCTTGCACTTCTACTCGTCCATTTTATTAACCGTATTGACTTTAGTTTATTATAAATTATTTGTTAAGGAACATAGTAGATGGCTGTTGATAAACTGATGTCATTAAATAATAAAATATAAAAATTGTCTCAAGACTACATTAAAAAACCTATAAGTAATTAGATGAAAATTATAAGACTTAATCTGTGAAAATGTATAATGTCAAGCACAAATGGTAATATTTTCTGTTTTGCCGCTATAATAAATTATTTATTAAAATTCCCGGCTTCGTTATCATTTTTATTATTAAAACTGTTCGTTAAAATCCATTATTCAATACACACTTTTTAAGGTAAACTCTTATACTTTTCCGCCATACCTACTTAGTGAGAAAGTGAAAGAGTTTACCTTAAAAAAGTATGTGTACAATGGAATCCCACCAAGTGCGGACGATAACAAGTATAGATTCTACCACTATTCAACTCTTTCATTCTCTACTAGCTGCGCCCCGCGGTTTCACCCGCGTAAGTCCCAATCCCGCGGGAACTCCGGGATAAAAAGTAGCCTATATGTTATTCTGGGTCTTGAGCTACCTACATACCAAATTTCATCGTAATCGGCTTTGTAGTTTTTGCGTGAAAGAGTAACAAACATCCATACATACAAACTTTTGCATTTATAATATTAATAGGATAGGATAGGATATCTAAAAAGCCTCGGTAGGATGTAAAGCTTGCTGGGGCGACTTATGGACATCATCAATTTTACGGTGCCAAATTATGTCTTTAGTGTGTTCGTTTTCTAATGTTTGTTTGTTATAGAATTAAAAGAGTATAAATATATCAACACGTGATGCCAAAACTTTGGACCCTTTTTTACGAAATTTGCGCAAACGCAGGAGCATAAAATTTGGCACACTTATAGTTTATGTGTAGAAGAAGTGTAGAACGCTTACGTTTTTCAATAATAATGCTTATAAAGTACATTAAATCAATAAATAAAACATTACCCACATTACCTTACATTTGACACGCACAAACAAAGATATTTATGATAACGATAACAGATCACAGGTGGCGCACTAAAAAGGTTGCAAACAAAGTAGTTGGTATTGAGAAATGAAGATGGCGTTTTTATCAACAAGATATTACAATTTATTATGGTCGAATGTCGACTAACGGGTGACAATTAGTCTAAATTATAATGTGACTAAACAGAAAACAGTCCTCAAGTAAGAAATCAATCACTTGACAAATGAAAGAAACTAGAAAATATTTTTTTAAAAAGTCAGTCCAAATCCTGACAAAGTTGCCTATTCATACCAAACAAATAGGTTAAATATTGCTCAGTCAATACAATGACTCTTACGTGTCACATAGACAGGAAACTGACAATTCCTCGCCCTGAATTGCAATTGTTGTTACTCAGCGATACTTGCGGAATACTGAGTATTGCTTTTCGAATTATGCTTTACAGAATAAAGCTATCGTAGCTCGCTTTGTTAAACTTTCATCAAGGAATTTGAATTATTACATTCTTGTGAATAATTAGAAAGGTTTAAGTTACAGAAATCAATCTTCAGAAGTTTCGTCTTTTGATGTTAGCTGTTTGGCATTTCATGTCAGTTTACTAGCTTTTACTTTATAATATCTTGTTTCTTTGAAGAAATAGACTTACTCGGCTACTTGTCAGGTGGATTAACGAGTATTTTACAATAGCAACGTGATGTCCAGTTATATAACTAATGCCCTATTATTTGTGCTATTACCGATTTTTACCACCATAAGTAAAAAAAAGCAATTATCTTCACACCCATATCCCTGAAGAGTTTGGAAGAGCTACAACTAGGGCATCCACAATCAAACCCCTGAGGCTAGTTCACAATTTGACCAATAATTTGTTGCAAACTTATCTCCATCAGGGCACTTACCCAATCCCGGACAACGATGTTTTAATAGAAAATTAAAAAAAAAAAACACGTTTTAAGTTGCCTGACTCTGGAATTGATCCCGAAACCTCATTTAGTCACTATCAACTAGGTTGACATAAAAAAACATAAGACTGTCAAATCGCAAGTTTTATCCGAAACTGGTGTAAAGAAAAGAGTAATGTAAGTAAGAGCTAGGTCTAGAAGGATAGTAAACCTTGGCACTCGATACTCTCTGCCTGTATTGTGAAGGTCTAGGCGTGAATATATGTGTTACTTAGCACTACCAAACCTACGATATGCGAGGTAGATGGACGTAAGCGCATTGGAGTTTCTGGTAGTCATGCCGATTTTGCGTCCAGGATTATCTCCCAACCCAGATTTGAATCATATACAACATCAACTCATTGTCAAATTTAACGACAGGGGCTGTGTGATGAGTTTCGTTTTTTGTCCACACGTTTCAATAAAAGCCTGATTTTATTAAAAAAGGGTTTTAGCATGATATGATTTTTTAAACAAACGTTTGCACTTTTAAGGTTTTATAGATTATAATTCTGTTTAACCCAAAAAAACATTCTGAAAATGTTAATATTGACATTCCGTATAAATCTAATTCATTTTGATATATTTAACGTAGTATGAAATTTTTCATCCATTGGAAAATAATCATTTTTTTACATTTAAA
The DNA here is from genome assembly GCA_002245505.1 of Calephelis nemesis. Lineage (NCBI taxonomy): Eukaryota > Metazoa > Arthropoda > Insecta > Lepidoptera > Riodinidae > Calephelis > Calephelis nemesis. The sequence goes on along the minus strand of NJDD01001211.1, from coordinate 88,034 downwards.
GGATATGACTAAACCTAAAATTAAATACATACCGCAATACTCCTTTCATATCTGCCTTTATTCTTACCCATTCACCCACTCGCATATGCATCAGTGTGTACGAGTATCTACGTCAGTATCTACGCAAGTACGCTCGTTTGCATGAACCCGCACTCGCTCGCAATTCACTGTAAAGGATAGTGCCCACTGTTGACGGGATAGAGCGTGTCACATTGCAAAACACACTGAGGTGGACCGGGACGCATCGCATTGGCGGATTTCTATTACTCAGCGCTAAAGAGTAGAGAAAAAAAAAGTAGAGAGGCGACTCGAAGTTAAAATCGTCAAGTATGGAAAGTGGCGCCTCTAGTAGTTGCCATACGAAACTTTAGTGTTAAAATGTCATAAGTGCTCTATTCACAATAATGATATCTTTGATGACTGAAGGCCGCATCGGGCAAAAAGCGCTGGGAGTCCCGCGGAAATCCGCCGTGGGAAAATCCGCGCCACAGTGGGCGTTGCTCTATACAAAATGTATGAATGTGTGTTATTTAAGCCACCCTCATGAGCCTTCAATAAACATTTTCAGTTTAATATTAATTAGCATGCTTAACTTTTTTGTAAGCGTTCGTCTTCTTGTTAGTTCACTCAGTGCAATATGAGCCCTTACACCAAATTTTAAACTTCAGT
>NJDD01001211.1:54892-84302 GCA_002245505.1 Calephelis nemesis | reverse complement strand
GGGTCGCATCGCATTGGCGGATTTCTATTACTCACTGCTAAAGAGTAGAGAAAAAAAGTAGAGAGGCGACTCGAAGTTAAAATCTTCAAGTATGGAAAGTGGCGCCTCTAGTAGTTGCCATATGAAACTTTAGCGTTAAAATGTCATGACTGCTCTATTCACAATAATGATATCTTTGATGACTGAAGGCCGCATCGGGCAAAAAGCGCTGGGAGTCCCGCGGAAATCCGCCGCGGGAAAATCCGCGAAGATGCGCCCCGCCACAGTGAGCGTTGCTCTATACAAAATGTATGAATGTGTGTTATTTAAGCCACCCTCATGAGCCTTCAATAAACATTTTAAGTTTAATATTAATAAGCATGCTTAACTTTTTTGTAAGCGTTCGTCTGTCGTCTTGTTAGTTCACTCAGTGCAATATGAGCCCTTACACAAAATTTTAAACTTCAGTTTAGATTTTTTTACACAAAGGTGCATCTTCTGTACGTTATTGCATGAACGTCCATGTGGTACGAAATATATTGACACCACACTAAATATGAAAACCGATAAAAACTAATCTACATTTCCATATCCTTAATTAAAAACTTTAATCAAAATTATCTCTACATTTTCAGTAGACTTTTAACATATATTCTTCATTTAGTAAAGTGTGTCAGGCTGCCAGTCTGAAATAACGAGCTGTTGCTGTAAGCCCCAACTAGAAAGCTATCGAAAGCTGAAGCATCAGCGTGATTGATCGATGAGAGAGCACTCTATTTAAGATGTAACATGACTTTACCGTTTTATCGCCACAAAAGATATACGCAAAATATAGTGCGCTTTTTACGAGCGCCTTTATGGTGGTTAATATACAGCGTGATACGACGCAAATAACATGATACACGGTGTTAAGAGAAAATAAGATATTTACAACCTTATTATAGCAGCTTCTTGTTTTTGAATAGCAATCGACGCACATATTTAACCTCTTGAGACTCTACATTTCGAAAATTTAACATAATATATATGATACGATGTTAGTCACGAGTTTCGAGTTTGAATCTCGACAAATTAGACATATTATGTATAATTAACATAACTAGTGGTCTTCCATTGGTCGAAATTCGACCATAATTAATTTTAATATCTTGTTGATAAGAACGCCATCTTCATTTCTTAAGACAAACCACTTTGTTTCCAACTTTTTAGTGGGCCATCAGTGATCTTTTATCGTTTTCATCAATTTTTTTTGTGTTTCAAATGAATGGTAGTATGGGTAATGTTTTATTTATTGATTTAATGTACTTTATAAGCATTATTATTGAAAAACGTAAGCGTTCTACACTTCTTCTACACATAAACTATAAGTGTGCCAAATTTTATGCTCCTGCGTTTGCGCAAATTTCGTAAAAAAGGGTCCAAAGTTTTGGCATCACGTGTTGATATATTTATACTCTTTTAATTCTATAACAAACAAACATTAGAAAACGAACACACTAAAGATAATAATAGTTATGCTTGAAAAGTACATTAATACTTTTTAAGCATTATTTTTTTAGCTTAAAAAGTGCATTAATACTTTTTAATCATTATTTTTTAAGCTTAGAACGTACATTATCTAATACTTTTTAAGCATTATTATCAACAAATATTAGCGTTCTGCACTTCTCCTACACATAAACTATAAGTGTGCCAAATTGTATCCTCTTACGTCGGTGCGATTTTCGTAAAAAGGGTCCAAAGTATTGACATCAACACGTCTAATATAGATTATATGTAACACATCTATGGATTTTAACGAAACTTTTTACAGTACCTATTGAATGCATTACTAAGAAAATTAATAATTTGCTTATTTTTAAGTGAAATTAATGTATGTACTTTGTGTAGGCGTATTTTTTAAACTATATAAAATGATTTTTAAGAGATGTTTGAAATAAGGTTAATTAGTAAAACATTGCTTGAATTTAAAAGTAACGTCTAAAGACTTTGATTATAATTACGTATCGGTTAGGGAAGAAATGTAAAAGATTTTACTACCATTATTATATTTACTTGTTCGTTGATTCTTGTATTCATATTAAAATAACTAACTATAAATCTGAGATAAAGATCTGATCTCCAGTTTGATGTTTCTAATTTTGAAAAAGGTATATTTGTAAAATTATTATGAATTGAAATATTTATTAAAATACATTCGATTCATTATTACTAGCTTTTATTTAAATTGCATTGTATATAGGTTTGTCCGGGTAGGATATTGTAAGTTGAATAATTATTTGAAATACCCTGTCACCGATTGATCTGAAATTTTGCATGCATGTGTTTATCGGATGACGATGTAAAATATTTTGACATGGAGCTGATCTGGAAAATAACCTTAAGAACTCCTAAAATCACAATGTTATAGAGTAATGGGCTTACTTGATGATTAGTTATTAAGTATTATTTCTCAAGTGCGCTGATGGGACCACAGCCCCTTCAATTTTTTTTTGTCACAGAAATATGTTTATTTGTTAAAAACTTACTAAAACTTTATTCGTTTTTAAGTTGCCTCTGGTCACAATATTGCCACAAATAGCTAAATGTTTACCCTGAAATTTCATATGACGTGGAATTTAAATTTTAAACCATAAAGTATAAATGTGCAACTTGCAGAAAGTAATTTAGACACGCCCGTATTCCGCTCGGAGTTTTCTCAGAACATTAACAAATCGTTCTTGCTCCAGTCCTTTTAATCTTTTTAAGAAAAATGAAAAATGTTTGACGCATATTCCTGCGGCTCGACTGGTTCGGCTTCAAAATTAACTATTTAACCGACTCTGAAACAGGAGTTTATTAATTTAACTGTATAGTTGTTGTATTTTTGTTAGTCAGTCAATTGACCGCCTCGTTGGTCGAGTGGCTAGCGTACACGCGTAACTACACCGATCAACCGCGAGGCTCGGGTTCGATTTCCGACGGGGGTAGGCATTTGTTTGATGAACATTTAGATGTCTGCATTTCCGGATCTGGGTGTTTATTAAATTTATTCTGGTATCTATTTGAGTATTGGTATCGTTTACTAACACCCATAACACAAGCATATAATTCGCTTACTTTGGGGTTAGATCCAATTTGTGTGACTTGTGCAGGGATATTTATTTATTATTAAACAGTAGGTCATGATTCTGAGGTGGCCTCATATTAATTTTATGATGATAGGACTAGTAGCTTTTGAGAGGCATAAATTTTCATTTATGTTGACGACATCATGGATAAAGGAGACACTTACTTGTGGGATGTTGGTAAAATTTGCGTGGGGCTATCTCGGAATCAGTAGATATCTTTAAAAAAAATTGTCAAATCGCTACGTAGTGGTGAAACAACGGTGTTTTTCATGTGAGACGTTCGCGAACAAGCCATGTGCTTGTGATCTTCTGATGGTAAAAAAAACCGTGGCCTTTAGACATCATAGATGTTACAGGTGCGTCGCTGTCCTGTGGCCTTGATGCTAGGCCTATTTTTCAAGTCTAACGGCTACCCTACCCAGAACATGGCAATCATTATGGCAACAGGACTAAATCGGGCGGTGGATCTCTATCTGGGAAAATTGCTGCACAACACTCTTTTACTGGTAGTTTTGTTAGTGCTGACCTATATTTTAATTAGTGCTCATCCCTTACGAGCTTCCTGGCAAAGAGGCAGATGATCTATTCTACTCAGCAGACTTTGATCAACACGGAGAAAATGGTGCCTTTTTTGCAATTTTACCGCGCTAAAATTATTTGAATTAGAATGGCCGGAAACTTTCTTTGGCGTGACGAAATACACAACATAAAAAATAAATGACGCTGGCAACTTTACTCAGCCGTCAAGGCCGTAACTCGAAATATAACGTTTTCACATGATATTAATGGTCCTTTGTTTGATTTGCTTTCTCAGAGCACCTATGACGCAATTTCTCTCCGGCTGCTTTTAAACGAAAAAGGCACGTTTTATTTTATTTACTTATGAATACCTAAACTTGCGAATACCAACTGACGCCGTCAACTTGACAACAAAATGAATCTCCATTATGAATATGATAAATATATTCAATCAAACGAATTCGAAAAACCCAACCTTCATTATAATCGTGATTATTTTTGATTGAGATTATATATCGTGAATATAGCAAAAGCGCATAGGTAATTTAAATAGTACTATATAGGTGTACGCAGTACATAGGTTACGCCTATGAAGTACATAATGGAGGTGTTTAACTACAGTCTCAATCAGTACGTAACTCTCCAAATCCCGACTTGGGCTCCCATTCTATAAATAAAGCAAGGATTTTTTTTTTGATAATATTAGAATTTAATTTAAAATTATTATTGACCCAACTTTATGAATATTTTTTGGTTACTTACAAAATACCAAGGTCCATCTCTTTGAAAAGATACCCTTCACTTAACTCTTTTGCCGTGAGTAAGGGAGATATACTCAATTTCCCATTTTCAACAGACAAAGAACTTTTCATGTAAACGTTAAATGGAAAATCCTGCAAAATAGTTATAATTGTAACAAGCCTTACCGGTAACATTGTCCTAGTGTAATTAGTTAGCTGCAACATGACAGTCATTATGGTGGCAGAAACAGGTAAGGCGGTGGATTCCTACCCGGTTGAGTTGCTGCACAGCACTCTGTCACCAGTGGTTTTGTTGGTAATGACCTACATTTTAACCAGTGCTCGCCTGCAGAGGCAGATGGTCTATTCTACTCAGAAGACCCGGACCATAGTTAGGTACCATAAAAAATACAATTCAACGTCAATGTTATCCTGTTCATATATCGTGGTATGGTATCTATGGTACGAGTAACTAGTACCCATTTGAATTCTATTGTAAACTATATAATTAATTATTTTGACTTTTATTGTTCGACATTTTGAAATCAGCTATTTTATTACTTATTTCAAGCAAATCAATTTCAGTTATTTATTTATACCATGTCAATATATATAATTCATCAATAACTTTTATGAATATTTTATGGGTCTTTGTTACCTGAAAATAAATGAATAGTATTTTATTATATTTATTTATTACTTTGTATTCGTAGTTTATAGAAATTATATTTAAAAACAGATATTTGAATAACGAAGTCGGTCTTATGTGGAGCATTTCAAGGCAATATTTTTTGTCCTCTATTTTTTCAGCCTTAGTAAATTTTTTTATAAGTTTAAGTACAAACCGGTGTGTGATTACATTTTGTGACTATTGTCATATATTAATAAAAAATTAAGTAATCTAGAATCAGCAGAAGCCATTACCTTTTCTTAAGGTTTATTTTAACTTCGCAAATCTTACAATTTCACTAGACTTTTTAGCATTACCCTTTTAAAGTGGGTAAATAAAATCAAAGTATCACGTAGGTAAAACTAATAGGTAGGTATTTAGTTTGAGACTAGCTGTATTTGCAAACTTTGTTCCTCCTGATATTGAAAAGTAATTTTTTAACAGTTTTAGTGCAAAAATGTTAATTTTGTTATACCTTTTTAAGTTTTCTCTCCGTGTTATTACCTCAAAATCTTTAGTGAAATTTTGTGAATAAAATCTTTAGTGAAATTTTGTGAATATTTTAAATACAAAATAAACTGATTTCGTTAAGTTTTCATATTCAGTTTTTGCAACAAAAAATATTGTTTTTGCATATGATTTCTGATAGGAAATGACAACAAAATAACAAGTATGAAATATTTGTTACTGCCACGCATGCACTATGTAAGTACAAATAAAATAACATCCCTGGAAAAATTACACCAATCTTACATCTAACTCCAATGTTAGTAAATTATACCAATGTACGTATTATGGATGTTGATAAGAAATGCTTACGAAATCTAAATGTTCATTCAAATGTCTGCCCCTTCGAAAGTCGAACCCGAGCCTCGTTGGTCGGTGACGTTAGGCGAGTTCGATAATCCTTCTACAAATCATATATAATATAATAACGTATTAAGGTTATATATTCCTATTTCATAAATTGATAACAATTTCAACACCACATTTTCATTTCACTCTGAAAAAAATGATATAATGTAATAGGTCAATATAAAAGGTAAAAAACACAAGAGAGGACTTGCAATATTTCACATTGATTTACTATGAAATATGAATATATATTATGAAAATTGATTACTTGGATACGACGTGACTTAATATTTTATTTTTAAGCAGCTCTGTTTATATAATCCAACGTTGCCTAAAACAGGGGAAATGGAACCCAAGGGATTAATCAACAAGCGCGGGCTGCTCGGCAAGATTTACGTAATGACAAAAAATAAATTAGCCAATATCGATAACGTTTGTGAGTGCAAAAAGGCTACTTTCATATCCTCAATATTATTAAACCAATAAGTTGATTTTTTTAAGTTAGAGAGCTGCTTATACTAACAACCGTGTCCTATTTCATTTCATTGTATGTGTACAAAATAGAAATTGATTGAGAAAATAAGAAGTGTATGTTGAGAAACTAAAAATTACAGAAAAGTAAGCGCTCTACCTAACATGATTAAAAAATACTAGCAATAAGTAGTACCTGACTATACCAATTGGGTACATTAGGTATTTTTTTTAACAAAATAAATAAATTTTTGTAACAACCTATTTTTAAGAGTTATTTCAAGATCCTGGGAAGTTAAATCCTTTAAATTAAAAAAATGTTTTTTTATAAAATAGCGACGAAGCACACGTCTCTCCTGATGGTAAGAGAAACCCTTGCCTAAAGACACCGTAGGGGCTATAGATGCGTCGCTGTGCTGTGGCCAGGACATTACACATAGTACCATGCATCATGCACACACAAACAAACAACAAAATATATAATTATAGTAACGGTAACAGATCACAGATGGCGCACAAACTATATTCCTAAAGTTTGGAAACAAGGTGTTGGCCTTGATAAATGAAGATGGCGTTCTTATCAAAAAGATGTTAAAATTTATTACGGTCGAATTTTGAAAAAACTTTAAAAAGTATATATTATAGGTATTATATTTGAAGGTACTCAATTCAGTTTTTCTTTGAATAGGCTTTTTCAATAATTTCCAATATTTACTCAACTTTCGAGACTCAGCTGCGATATTACTTGTATCAAAATATTGAAAATTCTGGTGGGCATGGGAGAAAAAGGGTCGCTAGTTAAATTCAGGAAGCTGTATCAAAAGTCATTTAAATGTGGCCTCATGACAACGGCTTCCGTAACATTCGGCTTTATGACTTAATTAAAATAAGAGATGTAACTGTCTGTTCTTCCATAAGTACGTTTTTACAACATAGGTAGGCAAAACAGCACAATTATTTCGTGAATATAAAAAACCTGTCGTTTAGACACAAAATTGGGAAACGAATGCAAATATGTTTTTTATTTGATAATTAACTGACTCCTACAAACTTATGTTCTAAATTCAACTATTTTCTTCTATGTTTGTTTACGCGATTACTCGGCTAATAACGAAGCCATTTCGAAAAGTAGTTTATTATTTCGAGGTGGTCCTTTATAAGTTTTATTAAGATCAGATAAGTGAGTGGTTGAGTTAAACTTAATAATTCACAAATTTGCATGTACACGACAATCCATGCAATATTAAGTGTAACTCTAATAAACATAAGACGTATTTCGATAAAATTAAAAAACAATCACCTAAGTCCTAGAGTAATCACCTACCTACTTTTAAAAAATATATGAAGTTGCAACCGTGATCGCGAAATCGAAGTCGGGATTTTGCAGTTTCACAGCGATTAAATTATTTATTTTTAAAAGATCGACGTACATACAACAAAGATACAGATTTATTTTTATGTAATTGCTTTTTTAAATGTATCTACATCAGCCTTCGACTGTTTCTGTTTTTATGATAAAAATAAAATAAAAAATAGTAATGTTTGAGTTTAAGATTACAAAACTCTATTATCTTACGTAAATAAATTTACATGCTACCCTACCATTCAGCTCCGAGTGACAGTGACGAGCACTAACATTAGATGCCACTAGGCAGGAATAGGGAAGGATCCAAACCACACTATTTGTCTTAAAACTCTACCACGTTTTCGCGGTCACGGTATTAGTGACAAATGAACCCACGAATGGTTCTTACAAGCTGAAAAGAAAACTGCCTATTTTTATCGTGTATCACTTAAAACATCACCAATATGTGTGTCAAAACTTTTTGATTTCTCCTGCTAATAATACTTTCATTTGATACAAATACATATCTACATTAATATGAAAATTACAAGTCTCATTTGGCAGCTTCGTACTGTATTTAAAATGGAAACATTCGAAATCGACGTTCTCACTGCCGTAAGGCCGCGATAAAGAAAAGAATAAAAAAGTAACGACATTTCGGTAATCGCAGCTTTTTCGAGCACAAAATTTGAGTGCAAAATTTGAACTTAATCGGATATTCAAATGGGTCAAATTTAATTTGCAAGCTTTGATTGCCGACACAGACAGGGAAAACTACACAAGTTTGTAAGAAGCTTAGTGCAAAAAAATCCATTACCAAGTCCAATAATAAAAGTAGCTATTTTAGTATCAGCACGATGAAATAAATTATTGCCAATTCCAAAACCGCTTTTATGGTCAACTCTATGATCTTGGGTTTGATTTCCGTGAAAGGCAACTTAAAATGTAAATATAATCTTTATTTAATTTCCAATTTTTATATAAAAACTGTTACTCTTGATAGGAGTCCTCATTTAAACACTAAGTACTTGGGTCAAACGACTCCGCTCCTCTATAACTATTTACATGGTTATAAATAAAAATCTAAAATTTATTACAGAATTTGTTCTCTTCCGTTGATGTAAGTGTGTGTGTGTATGTGTATGTGAATTAGAATGCAATTAATATACATGAAAGAAATATATACAAGAAATATATACAAGAAATATATACAATTAAAGAAATCAAAATTCTAACTGTAGCATCCCAGTACATCTTTGAAAATTTAATGTATGTTCACAGAAATTCAAGTTCATTTAAAAAAAATTGTGATATACACTGTGTCAATACTAGGAATAAAAATAATCTTGCTGTGCATGTGTCTCGTCTCCACAGAGTAAGCAATTCTTTCATGGGCCTATGTATACAGTTCTACAATAAACTTCCCACTCATATGAAAGAACTTCCAATTAATAAATTTAAGAAATGTGTTAAATGTAAATTAAATCAAAAAGGTTATTATAACATTGCTGAATATTTAACAGATAAGACTGCTTGGGATTAGTTGCTCCTCATGCCAATCTCTTATAAAATATATTGTATCATTACATAAATTATTGTAAATATATTTTAGAGTAAGAAAAAAAAGACAAGCCCGCTGAGTTTCTTGCCGGATCTTCTCAGTGTGCGGCCGCGTTCCGATCCGGTGGTAGATTCATTATTATATAGACCCGTCACAAGTGCCTCTTGTAGGTTTATGTGAAATAAAGATGATTTATTATTATTATTACATAAAAAATGTAAAAGTTGACTATATAACCTCCTTTTTCTGAAATCGCTAAAAGAGCTGTGTCTACTTAGAGAATATGGAAAAAATGGAATACAGAGAGATGAAAATACTAATGGAAGAGGAGAGGTATTTCTTTCTATCTATTTACCAATCGATCTGTTACCACATGAAAATCAATTTCGATTATTTTCTTCGCTGGGCACACGTTTCCTGAATTTTTATTTGCAAAACAAAAATGACCTAAATCTGAGCCACATTTCTTTGACATGTTCGCGCTACTCAGAATAAAAACAGTCAAATTTTCCCCGTGTTGGTCCGGGCTCCTTTGCAGAATAGACCGTCTGCCTTTCTTGTCAGGCAGCTCGTAAAAGGCGAGCATAGGCTTATCATCACTAACACCGTGAAGTCTGACTAGATGGTAGAGTTTCGCAGCGACTCGCCCGGATTGGTACCACCGCCTTACCTATTCCTGCCACCATAACGTCATGACGTGTTCCGGTTCAGAGGGTAAGGTAGCCGGTAAGCTCGAGTGTTGGTCCGGGCTCCTTTGTAGAATAGACCATCTGCCTTCCTGTGCCAGGCAGCTCGTAAAAGGCGAGCATAAGCTTGCCGTCACTAACACCGTGTCATCTGACTAGGTGGTAGAGTTTCGCAGCGACTCACCCGGATTGGTACCACCGCCTCACCTATTCCTGCCGCCATAAGTCATGACGTGTTCCGGTTCGAAGGGTGACGTAGGCGGTAAACTTACTTTTGCTCGAGGCCTAACATCCCGACCTCAGGTTAGCAACGCACCATTACCATCTTTGGTGTCACTAGGCGGCGTGAATTTCTTACCATCAGGAAATCCGTCTGCTTGTTTGCCTTCCTATAACATAAAATAAAAAAAAATTCACGCGCCAATTACTCAATTGAATTCACTCGCTCACTCGAGTGAGTACAATATTGATGTGTCTATTATGACCAACCCTTTTATTTAGGGTAACTTAATATAATAGTAATTTATATTTATTTATTACTCTTCATTTCTCTTCAGTGGTTCAGAGGGTAAGATAGCCGGTAAACTTACTTTTGCTCGAGGCCTAACATCCCAACAGGTTGGCAACGCACCATTACCACCTTTGGTGCCTCTAGGCGGTATGAATTTCATACCATCGGAAAATCCGTCTGCTTGTTTGCCTTCTTATGTCATAAAAAATGCCTAACATCTAGTAAAAAATATTAAGAAAGACATATTATACTCGTAGTAAAAGTCCGTTCTAAGTCATGAAACTTTTTCAAAATATTTTTTAATCTGTATGCTCGTAAAACCAACAAACACTGTATATTATTTTTGCTTCGTCCACGCTTCAATTCACTTCAAGTTACAACATAGTCGTTATTTCATAGGAAATCGATTAAGGCCGCTTGTACGACGTAAGCCTCTGAGTTGTAGTACTCTTACTGAGAAAAATATGAACAAACTTCTACTCCCCATCTGTATTGTAACGTGTAATAAAATACTTTTCTACGGCTTTGGATTCGACTTAGCGGCACTAAACTTTGTTAAGACAAACAATCAAGCAGAAGGATTTCCAAATAGTAGGAAGTCCACAACGCCTAAGGAGAGAAAAAAGCATCTTCTCGCCCATATCCCTGAAGAGGCAGGCAGAGGCACCACCAGGGCACTCACGACTAGCCAAAGACACTAAGTCCCACAATGTGATAGGTGGCAAGCCTATCGCCAACCGGGCACATATCCAATCCCGTGCAATATTTTTTGTATTAGAAAATTGGAAAAACCAAATTTTATTTTTATTGCCCGACCCGGGAATCGAACCCGGAACCTCATGCAGTCAAGTCCAACACCAGGACCTCTAGACCACAGAGGCGATAAAAAGAAAGAGAGAATAACTGGTAATAGTAAGTTACCAACAAGTAGCTGTAGTTGTATCTATGTTGCCGGCTACCCTATTGTCAAATGTGGAATATAACCGAAGCGAGCAATGACCATTATAGTAGTAAAAGATGAGATAGAAAAAATGGAGGTGAGTCTTTAAAAAACTACCTTTTGATCACAGTAAAGGTGTGTGTGACCGAAAAACCTACGCTCGATCCTTCGATTTTCTGAGCAATTGGAATAATATATTTCTCAGAAGGTCCCGTTTCTGTTACTGGAAACAAATATACGCTCCTCGCAGATATACAACGTGTCCAGGAAGTCATGGATAACCCTTCACCTGGTGGTGTGTGACATAGCGTTCTACCAAATAAAAAAAAATTACCTTAGTAAAAGTGTTATGGTTTCAAAATTATTAGATGTTTTCTGTAATTTTGGAAAATCTCGACCTTCAGTCCGTTTTTTTCATGCCGTTTCTACAAATGAAAACATTTTGTGTTTCTGTTTTTTTTATTTTTATCTTGAATCATTCAGCTACCGATAGAATACAAAAACAAAACAGTTTTCGATGTTAAAACATTAAAAAGTAAAATAAATCATTATTTTTCATTCAAAATTATTCTTTAGTCTACTTTTCAACCAGCCCTGGTAAAAAAAATTATACTACGCACTTTGTGCTGATTATTTTAAAAACTTACTCACTTAATAAGGATTCGAAAATGGTATAATAATTACTACTTTTTAGTTTTCTTCAAATTTTAATCTTTTTAAAATAATCAGCACAAAGTGCGTAGTATAATTTTTTTTTACCAGGGCTGGTTGAAAAGTAGACTAAAGAATAATTTTGAATGAAAAATAATGATTTATTTTACTTTTTAATGTTTTAACATCGAAAACTGTTTTGTTTTTGTATTCTATCGGTAGCTGAATGATTCAAGATAAAAATAAAAAAAACAGAAACACAAAATGTTTTCATTTGTAGAAACGGCATGAAAAAAACGGACTGAAGGTCGAGATTTTCCAAAATTACAGAAAACATCTAATAATTTTGAAACCATAACACTTTTACTAAGGTAATTTTTTTTTATTTGGTAGAACGCTATGTCACACACCACCAGGTGAAGGGTTATCCATGACTTCCTGGACACGTTGTATTTGCACTTTATAATTAATAAAACGACTTAGTTTTTCAATTTTGTATTAAAACTAACTTTTCCCGGGATTCGATAGGCTTGCCATCTATCAATCTATCACATTGTGTCACGTAGTGTCTTCGGATAGTCGTGGGTACCCTGGGGGGTGATTATGTATCTCAGTTGTCAACTCAAACTGCAAAAGTGTACATCAAATGACGTCATTTGTGTTTGCTATCTCTATTATATTTCTGTTGGTCACTGGAGATAGCAAATATAAAACACGTCATTTGACAGCTATTTGATTGACACTTTTCCATTTTAAGTGGAAAACTGAGTTACATAATCAGCCCCCTAGTTATGCCTCTATCTACGTCTATCGGGATATGGACGTGAATATACTTCGGCAATCAATACTTAGTGCAGAAGTTTTTCTACAATGAAGTACAGTACAGTACTGCACAGAAAACAAAACAAAAGACTAAAATTTAAAAAAGATGTTTGAAAAACTTGTCTACCCTATATATTTTTTCTGAAATAAATTTTATGTATAGACTAAGATTATAATGAAAAATAAGCAGTAAAAGATTCTGAATAAAATTGTAAGGTCTTTCACATTTTGGTGATTTATATTTACATTTATTTTTACTGAACGAATGTTTAAGGTCCTCTCACGTATTCAGAACGGTACTTTACATTGAACAAACCACTCATATTGAAAGGGCACAAACTCTGGTATTAAGCAAAGGACCCGGTGAAAAGTTACACTTCAGCCATCGCAATTAGGAATTCTAAAGACATATTTATTTTTAAACGCCTCAATAATTTAGAAGACGTTTTGAGTAAAATTAAAACGCTGTGAAACTACAAAAACCGGCATTTATTTTTCTTGGATCACATTTTTGAAGTAAAAACTTCGTTAGCGGCGTTGCGCACTTTTTATGGAATTGGTAAAAACTTCTAAATTTGCGTCAGGACACGTGACTTGATCGAAATTTCATAAGGCTGCAAAGGGCGTATGTGCAAATGTTCGTGTTGTCATGTCTGTTTACGATAGCGCATTAAATAAATATTGTATACTGATGATTAAGGCAATTCGTGCAAAAATATTTCTTTACCATTCCAAAATACCAAAAATGCACAACGTTAATATTCAAGTTTTCACTTCTGCCCACACTCCCGGAGTGCAACCCGAGTTTTTTAATTTTTCGAGCTGTTTCGAATACTAAAACAACTCAACACGTAGCAGTATGGAAAAACAATATTGTTACGTGCTAGGGTTCGACTTTCGTAAAAAATGCCACTTGAACTACAACGCATTTACTCAGTGCTATAAAAATCACTCAACCAAATTAAAAAAAAACTGAATAATAGAACGTTTTCACAATCATTCGCTCGACATCGATCGTTAAGTTTCGCTTCCTATGTTCCAAAGATCGTAAAGATCGATGTTTCAAAGATCGTATTCCGAACGAGTTTAACTCTGTCGCTGATTCACTCTCTAAATTTTTGCTTACAAAAAAAAATAGGAATTATGCTGTCTAGAAACTATCTACATCGACTTAACTTTCAATCGTAGGTTTACAATAACTGTCAGACGCACGTCAATTAAAATTTTATCTATAATTAAGTCACATTTTTTATAGAAAGTTTTGGCATATTGACGGATTATAAAAGTGCAGAACTGAAAAACTGCAAAAATCGATTCCAACTGTTCCATTGGGTACGTCGCGATTTGATAATTTTCTTTTCGGAAAATTGCAAATGGTTCCGAAATGGTCCCATATACATTTCATCAACTTCCTACTCCATTCCATTCGAGTTACACTTAATACTGCATACTTTTTACTTATTTTGACTAACTCATCAGAGAAAATAAGTGAAACATTTATGCACTATTAAACATAACTTAAAAACTATTAGTCAGATCATATATAGAAAAAGTTTATATAGTATAATATGGTCGCCACGACACAGGCGTAGCCTAGTGTGAAGACCGCTGGAAATATAAACTTTGTGTTAAATTTTTAAATAAATAAATATTACCACCTCACAATCATGACCAATATTTCCTAAAAATGAATCAACAACATCAGTTGGCCAAGTAATCAAATAACATACAGAAAATTTGGTTAAGAAATTGAGAAACCATAAAGTCGAAATGTGAACCCCTTTTTTTTGATTCGGTTAAAAAGACTATTGACGTCTCTGAGTGTGATCGTTAGTGTACCAACCTAATTTCAACTTTATTAAGTTTTTGTGTGACTCATAGTAATATATTATACTGTTTATTACAATTAAATATGAATTCAGAATAGGCGTGGTAATCGCCAAAACAATGTTGAAAAATTAAAGCATTTCACTCGTTTCCGATCATTCGGGTACTTAATTGATAATTTATGTTATGTTTTCATTATTTTAAAGCTGCAGTTTAATTAATTTCATTTCAAGTCCCGTGATGTAGATGCAGTAAAAAGGTTTTTTATGGTAACGGAAGGCAAACAAGCAAACAGATATCCTGATGGTAATCACGCCGCCTAGAGACACCAAACCAGGTAATGGTGCGTTGGCAACCAGAGGCCAGGATGTTAGGCCTCGAGCAAAAGTAAGATTACCGGCTACCCTACCCTCTGAACCGGAACACGTCATGACGTTATGGCGGCAGGAACAGGTAAGGCGGTGGTACAAATCCGGGCGAATCGCTGCGAAACTCTACCACCTAGTCAGATGACACGGTGTTAGTGATGATAAGCCTATGCTCCCCTTTTACGAGCTGCCTGGCAAGAAAAGAAAGACAGATGGTCTATTCTGCAAAGGAGCCCGGACCAACACGGGTGTACTTTGATATCTACTGAAATCTAGGAAATGTGTGGATACATTTTCGTATTTATCATAATAATACACGTTCTGATTATGGTGTTTTGTTATGTTTCCCCGCATTGCCCAAGGCCCCCGTGCCTTTCTTCCTAGAAGGTGGTGGTGGTGGTGGTGACATCTGACAAGGTGGTAGAGTTTCGCAGCGATTCGCCCGGATTGGCACCACCGCCTTACCTATTATATATGTTCCAGTTCGGAGGTTAAGGTAGCCGGTAAACTTACTTTTGCTCGAGGTCTAACATCCCGAACTCATGTTGGCAACGCACCATTACCACCTTTGGTGTCTCTAGGCGGCGTGAATTTCTTACCATCAGGAAATCCGTTTCCTTGTTTGCCTCTCTATAACATAAAAATAATGCTCTTTCAATCCTTACATGACACTTTTTCAATACTTACTTTTCAACCTCAATTATTAATTATAAAATTCAACTCAATTATTTGTATATGCTGACGACACTGCAATATTGGTTCATGGACATGACTGGTCGGATATTAGGACGAATGCTGAGTTAGCACTTTATGAAGTAATGACATGGCTCTCCCACAATCTCCTAACACTTAATCTGCTAAAAACCAAATACATCACTTTCGCGCCTCGTATTGGGTCACAACCTGATGATACATTCCAATAACAGGCTCATCAATGTAAATTCCCCAGTAGTATTGGATGTTTGTGTGCCACGGTTACTCGTACACATACGATTAAATACCTTTGTGTAATAGTCGATAGTTTATTAAGTTGGAAGGAACACGTTGAGTCCCTTGTCAACCGTATTAGGAAACTTATTTTTGTTTTTAAAAAACTAAGGTCTAGTGCTGATTTCTCAATTCTGAAGACTGTTTATTCTGGACTTGCACAGTCAATTATAACCTATTGTATAACTTCTTGGGGTGGCTCTGCTAAAACAAAATTTCTGCGTCTTGAACGAGCACAGAGAGCAGTACTGAAAGTTATGGCTTTTAAACCAGCAAGGTTCCCTACAATTCATCTGTATGAACATTGGAAAGTCTTATCTGTCAGAAAACTGTATGTTTTCCGAACCATTATGTATAAACATTCACTCATCCAATTCGATCCTGTACGCTATAGAGATGTAAGGAGACGAAATAAAGTTTGTGACATTGAGAGATATAACTTAACCTCAATTAGTCATCATTTTCACTATACCAGCCCTATATTGTACAATAGAATTAATAAGGCGCTTGATATTTATCCTTTTACTTCACACGAATGCAAAACTAAACTATTTAGTTGGCTTCTAAGCCTTACCTATGAAGATGTGGAACATCTCATCAAATTAGGACCTACTGCTAAAATCTTAACCTAGTAATAACTTAATTAATTGTATGGCCACACACACACATACACACACACGCACGCTCACACACACACACACACACACACACACTATTGAAAACAACTAATATAATATATAATAATTATACAACAAGAAAAATAAATGTAAACAAATATTTATAATATAGATGTATGACGCTTACTGTCAATCCGGAGGTGGCGTTAATAACTGCGACACAGTCAAATGACTAATGCAGTTTCATTATCGACACGATTTTGTTTTATGTATATTTGTTTTTAGATCAATAAATATTTTTTGATTTGATTTTTTTTTGAACCCAAATATAACAATTATTAATGATTAATACAATACCAGAATTGAATACGTCTAAATTAGTAAAAGTTAGACCTCAAAGCGGCTTTGCGTCCAGATTGACGTATCTTAGTTTTAAGATGATCTTTTTTTATGATAATGGAGGGCAAGCAAGAAGACGGGTTTCCTGATGGTAAAAGTTTCACGCCGCCTAAAGACGACAAAGGTGATAATAGTGCGTGGCCAACCTGAACCCGGGATTATAGGCTTCGGCCAAAAGTAAGTTTACCGGCTATCTCACCCTCCGATTTTGAATACGTCAACGGCAAGCACTGACGTAAGGCTCGCCTTTTAAGAACTCCCTGGCTCGAAAACAGATGGTCTATTTTACAAATGAACACGGGGAAACTTCATTTACTTTCATACACAGCATCTCTTTTATAATAAGCGTCTATTTACTTGCCTCTAGCACCGGAAACATGTTTATTATGTCTGTGTCTTAGAGCAAAAAGTAAATAAGGGGAAAAGCAAATATACATTAAAGAAAAATACTTTCTGCAATGTATATTCAAATTATTTAAGGTGCCAGCTTTCTAAACTAAAAATATCAAAAAGTCAAACAATCTCATTTACGCTAAAATAGAATAACATCAAAAATATTCCGCAACGTGTTTCTAAAGTAAAACGTAAGCTGCCATTTGTGGGAGTATCAATGTCGACATTTTCACTTGTTCTTCTTTTTTCTTTAAGTTTTGGCCTTCACGTTAGTATTTGGCCATTCCTCAAGTAGAAATTTGCATCAAATTTTATATCAATTTTAATCAATTATAATTAGTCATCAGTCATAAGTCGTCAGTAAGTGATGTCAGGCTCTTGGGTAAAGCGGCCGCCTCATTACACAAGCTCATATAGATTTATATAGAAGAGATTTGGCGGCAACGAGGAAACACAGGATATGCTAATTTCTTCATGATTATTTCATATGTGCCCTTTCACTGAACAAAATTGTACAAAATGCCACCAAAATTGACTAATTTCACTCAATATTAACACTAAACTCAACAATCATGAAAAAACTTCAACCATCTTTTCTCTCGATGGCGCCAAAACTCCTTTCACTTGTTGTTCTATAAAGATATCCAATGACACCATACACAATTTTATGTCACGTCACTTTTGGGGTAAGCAGAAAGTAAAGAGTTACTAACTGTAACGATCTTTTCAAACTTATCTAATTTCCTTGAGGTGAACGCTTGTACTTTTCCACTCAAAAATGTGTATACAATGAAATTTCACAAAGTGTAGATGATAGCAAGTATAGATTTTACCTAGCTTTCTCCACCTATTAGGTTCTTTCAAATGTTTGCCCGCCTTGTTGGTCGAGTTGCTAGCGTACACGCCTAACTACACCAATCAACCGCGAAGCTCGGGTTCAATCCCGACGGGCAGGCATTTATGTAATGAACATTTAGATGTCTGCATTTCCGGGTCTGGGTGTTTATTACTTTTATTCTGGTATCTATTTAAGTATTTCTATGTATTAGAATCGTTAACTAACACACATAACACAAGCATATAATTTGCTTACTTTGGAGTTACTTACTTTGGACTTAGATACAATTCGTGTGACTTGTCCGGTGATATTCAGTTATTTATTTGTTAGTATGTATTTTATTAAATGTAATTGGCGTTTTATATAGGAGGAACAAAAAGTCAAATATTTTTTTATTGTAATATAATCATTTAGTCGTATTTACAATTTTTTCCACTGTTATTATTAATATTATAAACGCTAATATTAAACTTTCGTTGTGATTTTACATATTTTTAATAAAATAACAACAAAAAAATCAACGAATCACGGTTTATTTAACTCTGGTTTCGGAATGACCAGTTAGCAGTGACATGTGACATTTGACAAGTGACATATTCTGATAGTTAACATGGCGGCCGATTGAATTTTAAACTAAGTTTGAAGCTACCTATTTCAATTTGTTTTTTTTATTTTTATGACATTTGAAGGCACACAATCACACGGATTTTCTGATGTTAAGAATTTCACGCCACCTAGAGATATCAAAGGTGGTAATGTCGCGTTGCCAACCTCAGGTCGGGATGTTAGGCCTCGAGCAAAAGTAATTTTACCGGCTACCTTATCCTCTAAACCGGAACACGTCAACGGAAAGCACTGACGTTGGCGGCAGGAATAGGTAAGGCGGTGGTACCAATCCAGGCAAGTCGCTGCGAAACTCTATTACCTGGTCAGATGTCACGGTGCTAGTGACGGTAAGCCTATTTCGTTTTTTAAACTGAGCGGTGCAAACTAAAGAAAACAGAAGAAAAAAACAAATATATGTCGGTTTACGAAATACAAATAGCTGTTTAAATTTGAATTTGGGATGCCTAACCAAAGAGAAGAAGAAAACACTAAATTCATATTTATGGACATAATACTTAATTAAGTACAGCCATAATGAAAGTTTCTAAATTCTAATTAACTAAAACTGGATTATGATGGTTACGATTAATTTGTTTCAAAATATATGCCTCTATTGTTTAATTTTTTTTCCATTCATTAAAACCATTTTCTGAAGCAGTGCAAATTTTTTTGTGCTTTCAGATTGGTGAAAAAGAAGACGGTTTTTGTAGTTTTACTGCGCTCAAAAGTTCACAATGTCTACCTAATCGTAAAATACAAAAAACACGTATATACTATCCACGTATATTGGAAATAATCGACTAGTTTTTTAAGACATTCGTGATATTCCCTTCGATATTCGTATAAATAAAGTGCAATAAAATGAAATATTTTTGAATTCGATTTCATTTTAGATTGCTAGAAATAGAAGAAACAAAACGACAGTTCAATCGGCGATCAAACTGAGATCAAACGAACGATATTATTAAAGATAACAGACTAGCCTTTTACGATGATCTATAAAAAGATGCTTGCAATAGTTTATTTTCTTTCACAATATATGACTGTATTCATCAGATATAGCTAACATGACCACATTTTTTGACTAAAAACGGACACGAAATTTTTTTTCGTAACTACTAGCAGTTTTAGGAAATTTCTGTGCTTACCATACCAAGATAGAAAAATATTACATTTATTTAACGGAAAATAACATAAAATGTGTTCGGTGATAAATTTATTTACTTATTTAATATTTTTAACGTTCTGTGTTGTGTCTACACTATAAATATACTGCCTCATTACTTAATACGCGATAAGGGCAAGTTTCAGCAAAACGGTTATGCCATTAAGAAAAAATAAACATCACATTGGGATTGATAACTGGAAAACGGGACGATCCCATTCAAAACATGATGACTGGTCACTTTAAATATAGCTCAAGTCAATTTTATTTGAAGTCAATTTATTCACCACGACGTAGAAAACCGTCTGGAGTAAAAATAGCAAAGTTTTAATAAAAATTTTGTTGTATAGCATTGGGCTAGGGAATAAGTTTGGAGCGTTGCATAGAAGGTTATTATTTAAACAGAAATTAATATATATTAATACTAGCTGACCCGGCAGATGTTTTTGTGCTACTTTTTTTAATGTGGTTTTAATAAAAAAATAGGGTCACCCTTATCACTTTGGGAAATTAAAATAAGATGTTGCCTGATTTTCAGACCTACTCAATATGATCACAAAATTTCATGAGGATCTATCTGTCAAGCCGTTTCTGAGGAGTACGGGAACGAACATTGTGGCACGAGATTTTTTATATAAGATGTCGTTCAATTATGTATTCACGTTGCTGTAAAGGGTCTTCCCCCAACGCCCTACAAATTTGTCAGTGCTATTCCATCAACAATCATTATGGCTGGTCGATAACAAAGAAGTAACATGTTAAATATGTTCTTAAGGTCCGCTTCCTTGCAAAACATTATAGCTCGTCCCTTACGGTTGCCAAGCAGTGCAAAAAGTTAATGAGCTCTATTCTATACGAATAAAAATATACATAGTAAAATATTTATTACTCTTAACTAAATTATAGAACACTAGCTGCCCGTTCCGGCTTCGCTCGGATAGTAATTTTTTACCATAAATTGAGATATAAGCTATCCTATCTCTCAAGTTGGATCGAACTGCACATGGTGTGCGAATTTGATTATAATCGGTTAAGTGGTTTAGGAGTAAATTGAGGACAAACATTGTGACACGAGAGTTATATACATTAAGATAAATGTAACAATTAGATAGTTAAATGTAATGGTACACGTCTCATATTATGTGATAATGTTCAACATTAATAATTAGTGTGGCACAAACCTAATAAACGTTGTTTTTTAGTAATAACCAAAAATATTTATAAATATCCGTAACTAAATTTGTGTGAAAAATCTAGACACGTTTTTGAGACCAAATTTTGGAAGATGTATCATCAGAGTAATAACTAAGCCTCAGAGTAAATGACTTTTGAGTATTGACTCAATTATAAATTTGATTTTGATTATGAATTTGAAAAAAGTATCTTCAGATATGCAGAGGTAGGCAGAGGCACAACCAGGGCACCCACGAGTAGCCGAAGACACTAAGTCCCACAATGTGATAGGTGGCAAGCCTATCGCCAACCGGGCACATTTCCAATCCCGACCAACATTTATTTAATTAGGAAATTGGAAAAATCCAATTTTCTATTTGTTGGCCGACCCGGGATTCGAACCCGAGACCTCATGCAGTCAAGTCCAACACCCGGACCGCTAGACCACAGAGGCGATATGAATTTGACTTTGACCTTTTGTGTACTATAAACTATAATAATACGCTCTTGTTAATACTTAATTGTACTTATTTTGTAGTAAGTTTAATAATGCACAATAAAGAGTTCATTCATTCATTCATTCATAATAACACATATCTATTATGTTATCTGTGAGTACAAGGTAGGCACTGAGAATAGTGGATAAGACCTTCTATACCTACCAGTGTAATTTACAGTGTATTTTATTAAACACAGGTCATGCCATTCTGAATGGTCATCAAGCTTGACATTTAAATTTTTCGGCAAATTAGTTACCGTCCTCCTTGGAAAGTGCTTGAGATGCACTTCATTAAATTCAGAACATCTGTCGCTCAAGAATGTGATTTCAACGTGAACTTCGCCATTTTTGAACTTCTCAGACTTTGAATGTTAAAGGGGATTGAACTTTTTTGTTTGAAGTCCGGCATAGTGCCTGACCGCCATTTTGTGTTTTGTTCAAAATGGCGGCGCACGATTTGTTCAGAATAGCGACGCGGATATGTAGACCCTAATACTTTGTATTATTTGCTTAAGTAAATATCCATATTTGTAGAAATTATCGTGCGCCGCCATTTTTATAAAAACACAAAATGGCGGCGGTTTACTATGCCACAAAGGTTCAAACCCCTTTGATCATAAAGTGCCGTAGATTGGCCTTTGACCTATTCTTAAGAAGTGGCCAGAGACCAGTTTATGATACCTTGTTCGTATAAGTTGTAAATATCTTCTCATGATGCTCATCTGTTATTAATGTCTCGATGAAAAGCGAAAATGTAATTTGTCAAATATTATAATAAGAAACTTAAATCGCTCAAAAAGACGATTGTGTCAGTTGTATAAAAAATATAACTTCATGCTCATAACCCTGAAGACGTAGGCAGAGACATAACCCGGGCACCCACGACTAGCTGAAGACACTAAGTCCTACAACGTGGTAGGTGGCAAGCCTATCGCCAACCGGGCACATATCCAATCTCGGGCAACGTTATTTTCAGTAGAAAACTGATACTACTTATTATTTCCTATTTTTGTTTTTGTTGCCCAACCCGCGGGGTCGAAACCGGGTTTTAAAGAAGTCAAGCCCTACACCGGAAAGTAGAACACGCGACCCAAAGGCACAAAAGTTTTCAGTAAGACTATGTTCGTGATCTGGTCGCACATGTGGAAGGTGTGAACTTTAGGTAGGGTTGTCACATGCAAAGGGCGTAACTATTTATATTGTTTCTCGAACTTTTCCCTTATTCTTGTTCTGGTCACGGAGTTGGGCGGTGTGAACGTTAGTTAGGCTTGTCACATTCTGTGTCATTTGGAGGATTATTTGCCATAATAGTTACACAACTTAATCTGTTACTGGATTTCCGCAAAGTAACGCCTGATTAATAAAATACATATTACATTGTAATAACAGCCAAATTAGCAGATACCACATCATTAGGTAGAAAGTTTTTCAAAATTGCTGTACCCATAACAAGATAATAATAGGTAACTAAGTTCAGTAAAACTGCAAAAAAATACTATTTCATTAGGTACCACGTCGTGTTTAGACAAAGATTTTATCAAAATTATCTTTTGCTAATTCTCGAAAGTCCGAACTGATCCCACACAAACTTTATCAACATCCTACTAGTAGTTTTTGAGTTACACCTACTTTATACTGCATAAAATTTAGTTTAATAAATAAATAAATAATAAATAAATAAATATATCAGGACAATATACACAAATTGAACCTAGCCCCAAAGTAAGCAAATTATTTGCTTGTGTTATGGGTGCTAGTCAACGATACTAATACATAGAAATACTTAAATATATACCAGAATAAATTAAATAAACACCCAGACCCGGAAATGCAGACGTCTGAATGTTCATCACACAAATGCCTGCCCCCGTCTGGAATCGAACCCGAGCCTCGCGATCGGTCGATGTAGTTAGGCGTGTACGCTAGCCACTCGACCAACGAGGCGGTCGAGTTTACATTAAATTAAAGTAAACATAAATGGAAGTCATAAAATTAGTATCGGACCACCTCAGATTCATGACCTATCTTAAAAAAAGAACCAACAAAACCGATTGGCTACTGACCGAATGATCTCGTAACAAATATAAAAGACAAAATAAAAAAATAAAACCTACAGTCGAAATGTGAACCTCCGTTGTTTATGTATTTGGAGTTGGTAAAAAATATGCGAGGTACAAAACAAGGTAAAAAAAGCCAAAAAGGTAATATTTATGCAGTGTACTGTACTGCGTTGCTAAATGAAAAACCACTAAAAATAGTAAAATGTGTTCACCCGCTTCGGACACTAAAAGCACGGCACGACATATAACAAAATAACCATTAACCATATGGTGTCTAATAGAAACATGGCAAAAGTATAACGTACAAAAAATCTAACACAAGCTCAAATGAGACGTAACGGACTTTTTACTCATAAAAGCATTCATCATCATCATCAGCCGAAGGGCGTCCACTGCTGGACATAGGACTTCCCCAAAGAGCACCACAAGTCACGGTCACCAGCCGCTTGCATCCAGCGACACCTCGCGACTTTGACCAGATCATCAGTCCACCGTATTAGAAAGACTGAATTAATAAAAATATATGTTTGAAATAGTACAAGGGTTGTCTGCTTTAAATAAATTGCCAAAGTAGAACTAAAAATCTTCTATACCACTTTCGATATCTACGAGTATATCCTACACGCAGGTCCGGATTTAGAGGTCTGTGAGCCCTGGGGGCAAAAAAAACGGGTTGCACTGTGGGAGTGCTGGAAGAAGTAAAAACTTGAATATTAACGTTCTGCATTTTTGATGATTTGGAATGGTTAGGGAATAATTTTTCACGAATTGCTATAATTATCAATATGAAAGTACTATCATTTATGTGGTAGAATAGAATACTCATTTATTGCGCTATCGTACACAAAACGAAACAGCTGGCACAGGTATTCATTTTCGCCGCTCCGTAAAAAGAGAGGGGGATATTTCCTCTCCTAG
Source organism: Calephelis nemesis (assembly GCA_002245505.1). Classification (NCBI taxonomy): domain Eukaryota; kingdom Metazoa; phylum Arthropoda; class Insecta; order Lepidoptera; family Riodinidae; genus Calephelis; species Calephelis nemesis. Next base: position 59,592 of record NJDD01001211.1, on the reverse strand, counting down.
GAATTTACGAATTTTCGATCAGGTCAAAAAGTACGCTACGCCGCTAAAGAAGTTTTCACTTCAACAAAGGTATTTTTTATTTACGTGTATGTATTTATTTGTATTATTACTGGCCTATATTTTTTTTAAATTTAATGAACAATTTGTTTAGTCGAGTTACATAATAACATTTATGAAGAATATAGTTATGGTTGTAAGTACAAAGTACTGTAAGTAAAGGAACATCTTTTTTACTAAAAGTAGTAGTAGTAGAAGTACTAGTCGATATTCAAAAGATTTCTTTTATGAAGTGTCTAGTGTGAGGGCCCCTCGTTTGTGGAGGCCCCAAGGCTTTCGCTCCGGATGCCTCCCTCTGAAACCGGCCCTGCCAACATGCTCTTTTCACCAATACGAAGTCCGTCTGGTTATTTCTCTTGCTGAAATTGGATTTGCACTTGTACTAAAGTACCCATACATAAATATGTTATTAAAGTTATAATCCAGCGTTTCCGCCATAGCCAGATGAAAACTTTTAAGATAAATTTCCTATGTTTTCTTATCTCCATTTACATAATTCTCGAATTATGTAAATTTTAACACAAGATCCCAAAATATTATGCGTTACGATCCGTGAAATTGGTTGTTAATTTTTATTTTTGTAAAACAATTGGACATTTTGACTCATGGCTTATATATTATCTTTATAGGAAACGAAAAAACGAACTTATACTATCTAATAGGTCTAATAGCTAATATCATATACTAAAAAGTAACAATCTTCATGCCTGTATTCTCTTAGAAAGACAGGTGCAACCAGGGCATCCGTGATTGGCGGAAAGTACTTAGTCCTACAACTTGATATTAATAGAAGCAGGCGTTACTTTGCGGAAATCCTTATTTAAATAATTTTGTTAGGATTTAAATGTGTTAGGTGAAAAACCTATCGTCAAATAGGCATTTATCCAAAATAAGGTCACGATATTTTTAACACCTAATGGTATAAAGGAGTTTGCCGTGTCTGTATTTGTGTATGTGTGTCTGTCAGTGTCATCATAACTTCTAAACAAATTGACCGATTTAAATGCGGAAATTTTCGTTTGATAGTTGAGGTGATCGAGATTTTCTTAGTTACAGTATAGTTAGGTTATGTTGGGTGTTATTGAAAGTTTTATTCATTTTACGATTAATATTAGCAAATTAAAAAAATATGGCATTGTGGTTCGATGTTGTTGTTGACTTCCCGTTCGGGCAACTCCAAAGTATTGCACTAGGTTTTGTCAAATAAGTAGTTATTTTTTATGATATTGAAAGGCAAAAAAGCAGACGGATTTCGTGATGTTAAGAAATTCACGCCGCCTAGAGACACCAAAGATGGTAATGGTGCGTTGCCAACCTGAGGCCAGGATGTTAGACCTCGAGCAAAAGTAAGTTTAACGGCTACCTAGCCCTCCAAACCGGAACACATCACGACGTTATGGCGGCAGGAATAGGTAAGGCGATGGTACAAATCCGGGCGAATCGACGCTAAGCTCTACCACCTAGACAGATGTAATGGTGTTAGTGACGGTAAGCTTATGCTCGCCTTGTACGAGCTGCCTAGCAGGAGGGCAGATGGTCTATTCTGCAACGGAGCCCGGACCAACAGTTTTTCCCAATCAAAGTTGAAACATTCGACTAATAAGTATTTTTTTGTATTTCTAATCCTACTATGTATCATATTTTATTGCATAATCTATTGTATAATTATAACGAGGTGTTGTTAAGAATATTTTAAAAAGTGCTTCAACCAACCTTGACACAAACTCACCTCTTAGGCATGTTAATTCTGCTTTTGCGTTTTTCGTGACCGTTCTCACTCAATTATTTTGTAAACGAAAACGTGAAAAGACTATTAATTCCCTAATTTATCCTAAAGTTACAAATACCTAGCCATTTTACGAAGCGACAAGTATTTATTATTTGTTTGCCTTCCGAATCCATTAAAAAACAACATTACTAGCCTTGCTTGGATTATTGGATATGATTTCAAGCTTTTGTTTAACTTGCGATATCTGTGGGACTTAATATCTTCGGCTAACAGTGGGTGCACTGGTAGTGCCTCTGCTTACCTCTTTCGGTTGGAATCCCTAAAATTAGAATTTGAACCACCAAGTAAGCTGAAATTTTGAAAGCATATTGTGTAAGTTGGTTAAGAAGGCCAAGTTATTATCACATGGAGTTAGCTGAACTTACAATGGAACGGGATCCTTCACTCATCTGATTTTTTATGACACTAGAAGGAAAACAAGCAGACGGATTTCCTGATGGTAATAAATTCACGCCGCGTAGAGACAACAAAGGTGGTAACGGTGCGTTGTTGGCAACGCACCATTACCACCTTAGGGTAGGATGTTAGGCCTTGAGCAAAAGCAAGTTTATCGGCTACTTTATCTTCCAAACCGGAACACTTGTGATGGTACAAATCCAGGCGAGTCACTGCGACACTCTACCACCTAGTAGGATGACACGGTGTTAGTGACGGTAAGCGTATGCTCGTCTTTCACGAGCTGCCTATCACAGGAAGGCAGATGGTCGATTCTGCAAAGGAGCCCGGACCAACTAGGGGGAAAATGATACGGAAAATGATGTCAAAGCGGAAAGAGCTGTGAAAAAGTTAAAAGATGTCATGTAGAGATAGCTTCTGACTTTAAACGCTCTGACTTTGAAAGCTGATTTCACAACTTCATAACTTAGTTAAAATATGTGACTAAGCTGTTTTGGTACTATAGTTATATGATAAAACTAGCTGCGCCCCGCGGTTTCACCCGCGTAAGTCCCAATTCCGCGGGAACTCCGGGATAAAAAGTAGCCTATATGTTATTCTGGGTCTTCAGCTACCTACATACCAAATTTAATCGTAATCGGCTTTGTATTTTTTGCGTGAAAGAGTAGCAAACATCCATAGATCCATACATACAAACTTTCGCATTTAGGTATAATATTAATAGGATAACGTAATAGGAAAGTAATAATCTGTGAATACTTTTTCCGCTTTATGCCCATGTATCGGTAGAGCAAGCTTTATATTTTGTCTTGGGTGTAAAGTTTTAAATTTAAAACTTGTAGAGTAGTAGGTTAATAGTAATAAGTGTTTAATCGTCTTGGTGGAAACGCTCCCAAGCCCCTAGATAAACAAGTCGAACAAATAACCTCCTTTTATTGAGTCGGCTAATAAACAAACAGTCAGCTATGAGACACCATTGTTCATATTTATCATATTTCATTATTTTTAATGGACATACCGGTATTTTTATTACGAGGGTATAATGTGAAAGGGTTAATCATTAAATTCGTACAATATGACCGCAATAATATTAAGGCGTTGTGTATGAGGTTTTTGTTTTCTAATAATACGTTATTTCAATAAAATCTAGATTTATAAAAGAAAGTGGTGCTAGTTACACTATTTATAACTCAAGAACGGCTACACCGATTAGGCTAAAAATTGGTAGGGAGGTAACTTAAAACCGAGAGAAGGACGTAGGATACTTTTTATTCTGTTCAATTGTGAGGAAACTGGGAAAAACAACATTTTAATTTTTCCCATACAAACTGAACGGGCGGACCGAAGTTCGCGGAAACAGCTAGTTATAAAAAAAAATATTAACTTTTAGAAATTGCAGATGTTTTGGCGACCTTTTTTATAGGTGATAATAAAATTTGTGATGAATAATTCTAATGAGGTATTATTTTTTTTTGTTTAAAATGGTGTTTCCATTTGCCTCTTTCATATTTCCCTATTCAATTATCCATACTGATAGACAAAAACGTAGTTTTTTCCACTTTTTACTTTGGAAAATGCATAGAATTTTTACTTCTACTTATACTGTTGTATTCGTTTAATAAATAGGTATCCCTGCCGTGTATTTGCTTCATTATTACTGTTGTTTGTTGTATAATGGTCCAAAGGTCCGATGATGGTTTTGAATTCGTGAAGTTTCGGGTAGAACAATTTTTTTTTTAATTTTCTGTGGTCATCTGTGGTGTTTTATCGCCTCTGTGGTCTAGCAGTTCAGGTGTTGGATTTGACTGCGTGAGGTCTCGGGTTCGAATCCCGGGTAGGGCAATAAAAAGAAAATTTGGGTTTTCCAATTTCTAATAAAAAAACGTTGCTCGGAATTGGATATATACCCGGTTGGCAATAGGCTTGCCATCTGACGCAGATGGTATAAGATTGAAAACACTCCCAATTGTAAATTATATGAAATGCATTTATAGAACCTATGTCTTTTTCGCCTCTGTGGTCTAGCGGTTAAGTTGTTGGACTTCACTGCCAGAGGTCCCGGATTCAAATGCTAGGTCAGGCGACAAAAAGAAAATTGGGTTTTTCCAACTTTCTAATAAAAAAAACGTTCCTCAGGATTAGATATGTGCCCGGTTGGCGATAGGCTTGCCACCTATCAAATTGTGGGACTTAGTGTCTCCGGCTAGTCGTGGGTGCCCTGGTTGTGCCTCTGCCAATCTCTTCGGGGATACGGGCGTGAAGATACTTTTTATCATTTTTTTTAAAAAACGCGTTTCCTGGGATTTGATATGTGATAGATTTGCCACGTATCATATTGTGGGACTTAATATCTTCGACTAGTTATGGGCACTTTGGTTTTTCCTCTGCCACGTTGAAGATACGGGCGTGAAGAAATTTTTTTCTGTGTGTAATGATTATATTTATAAAACAGTAATAT
>NJDD01001211.1:22904-41240 GCA_002245505.1 Calephelis nemesis | reverse complement strand
TGTGGCACCATCACTTTTGAACTAATGTATCGATTTCAAAGTTCAATGTTTGTTGAGAGCTTTTGAAAATTGTTAAAATTATTCGTTCATTACACTTGTTTCTTTAATTATTGTCAGAAGGATCTTAAGTAAGAAAAAAATTTAGGTTTATCCGAAAATTAAGATTATCAGAAAATTTAAAAAATGTAATATTCACTATCAAGATAGGACAACGTCTATCGGGACAATTAATCATATATATAAAAATTAAAAAAATACTCGTCATAATGTTAGTTACCGTAATCCTCCGGATCGGCTTTACCGATTCTCATGAAATTTTGTGAGCATATTGACTAGATATGAGAATCCGTCAACATCTATTTTTCATACCCCTAAGTGACAAGGATGAATAGGAGAACAACGTCTGCCGGGTCAGCTAATATAATTTAACATAATGTATTTTTATATAACACTGGATAAATCTACTTCAAGTTATTCAGTTACATCTAAAACTTTGTTTGTACTAAAGAAAACCTTCCCTACGAGCATATTGACGAGGATGGTATTGCGTTCGTCTAATTTAATTAACTGCAGCTATTGCTCAAAGTTTACTTTGAGTTGGTCTCGGTCCTCTCCATACCGCCTGACAGCTCGTAAGAGGCTAAAGTAGGTTTGACGTTTCATCAGCAAGAATACTACCGATGCTAGAATGCTGTGGAGCAACGCGCTTGGGCAGGATTCACCAAGTCGTACAAACGTATTCCTGCCTCCATAATAACAATGTTAACACTATGTTTCTACCCAGGGTGTAGGATAGGCGGCAGACTTGAACATAGAGCATAGCACCCTGATAATCCTATTATAATTTGTCATATTTATCATAACACATACATAGATTATCTTTATATATATAATTCTTCTGTGAGTGTGTATGTCACTGAAATCATTCTATGCGAATAAAAGTTTTTGTATGTGTTCGAGGGAGTTCGAGAATGGTTTAGATTCACAATTTGGTCTCCTGGAAAATGTTTTTTTAATTATTTTTTTAATAATAAGTCGTTGTTGATTTTGGAATGTTTCACATCGGATGCGACAGACTGCGCTACTGTCGAAGTATTAATGTCAAGCGATACGAAGTTTGCTGGGTCAGCTAGTGTTTATATATAATAAATACTCTGCCATCAGATAACCTAATCAGCTTTATAACAAAATTATTATTTTGGGTTACCCAATACCTACTTTGCCTTGTATTATTAATAAATAATTACCGAATAGTAGTAAATATTTTTTTATAACATTGGAAGGCAAACAAGCATACGGATTTCCTGATGGTAAGAAATTCCCGCCGCCAAGAGACACCAAAGGTGGTAATGGTGCGTTGCCAACCAGAGGCCGGGATGTTAGGCCTCGAGCAAAAGTTAACCGGCTGCCTTACCCTCTGAACCGGAACACGTCATGACTTTATGGCGGCAGGAATAGGTAAGGCGGTGGTACCAATCCGGGTGAGTCGCTGCGAAACTCTACCACCTAGTCAGATGTCACGTTGTTAGTGACTGCAAGCCCATGCTCGCCTTTTACGAGCTACCTGGCACAGGAAGGCAGATGGTCTATTCTACAAAGGAGCCCGGACCAACACGGGGAAAAACATTCAGGTCATTTAGTATGTTAAATTCAATAATATAAAACATTGGAGCATAACATATGTACATATTATTATGTTTGAATACTCGTGTTCAAATATTATAGTGATGATTGTGGAAAGCTGTAATCATTGAATGCCTACATTCCATAATTAGTTCGTTCATTCGAACTTATCTATTAATACGTGATGCTAAAACTTTGGACCCCTTTTTACGAAAATTGCGCGGACACAGGAGCATCAAATTTGGCACACTTATAGTTTATGTGTAGTAGAAGTGCAGAATGCTAATATTATTCAATAATAATACTTATAAAGTACATTAAATCAATAAATAAAACATTACCCACACTACCATGCAATTGACATACACAAACAAATATTATATTGATGATAACGATAGAAGATCACAGAAAAAAAAAAAATTTGGAAACTAAGTAGTTGGTGTTGAGAAATGAAGATGGCGTTTTTTAAATTTCGACCAACAGGCGACCAATAGTATTTTAATTTGCAAAAATAAAAGCTAGACATACCTGCCAATGTTAGTGACAATATAGACGGTATTAGGACGAAGTAAGCCTTTGTGAATCCGGAACTTAGGTTATTGGATTAGATAAAGTAAACCTTGGATTCGAGCTAAATTTGACGTAGGTTTAGGGAGACGACAGGTAGATAATTGAGCCATGTAATGTGATATTCCATATGAACGATCTCAATGTTTTTTTTAACTTTAGACTGAAAACGAGTGATGCTATAAGTTTGCGCGTGTGTGTGTGTGTCTGTGGTATCATAACTTTTGAACGGATAAACCAATTTCGATACGGATTTTTTGTTTAAAAACTGACGTAATCTAAAATGGTATTTAGCAAGATTACATATAGATTTTGTCTGGGGTTCATTGTACAATTTTAGTAATGGAATTGTCTATTAAGAGTTTTGCTTTTGTTTTTATAAAAGTGCTTTAAAAAAAAAGGGTTTTCATGAAAACACTATATAGCGTATGTACTCACTACTATTGCTTTCCGATTTGGATGCAAAGTACAAAATACCGGTCTCAGTTTAAGAACGTACTACTTACTGAAAGCTTTAGTGTTTAAGGGTCGCGTGTACTACTTTCTGGTGTCAGACTTGACACTTTGAGGTTTCGGATTCGATCCGGGGATTAAACAACAAAGTCGGGCAACAAAAAAAAATTGGAAAATGTATATTTTATTTTTTTTCATTTTCTATTAAAAATGACGTTGCCCGGGATTAGTATGTGCCCGGTTGGCGAAAGGCTTTCCGCCTATCACATTGTAGAACTTAGTGTCTTCGGCTAGTCGTGGATGCCCTGGTTGAGCATCTGCCTACCCTTTTGGAAATAAGGTCATGAAGATACTTTTGATCTGTCTCTTCTTTTAAATCTGTCTTTGTTTGCTATCCTATAAAGCAAAAACATTTAAAAACAAACAAAAGTAATCAAAATATCATTTTATTAATTTAAAGAAATTTAAATTTCATATAATATATTTGTATTTCAAAAGCTTAGACAGTGAAATAGCGATGGAGAAAACTTATCAAGCTTATCAAATCATACTTTGACGTGAAAAGGTAATAATTCAACAAAGGAAAATGAAACCTACAAAATGTGTGATAAAAATTAAAATACTTTCTTTTTTTCAAATAGCACGATTTTTGAAATTGCATCGACTACAATAGATACCTTCATTATAAAGTAATAAGCAGAAACTTATCTTATAAACTTATTACGTGTCTTCAGGCCCATAACCCTGAAGGAGTAGGCAGAGGCACCAACAGGGCACCCACGACTAGCTAAACATACTAGAGTCCCACAATGTGATAGGTAGCAAGCCTATCGCCGACCGGGCACATATCCGGGATTGGATTGCCACGTTATTTTTATTAGAAAATTGAAAAAATACATTTTCTATTTTTTGTCAGGTCATCATAAAGTAAAGCTAAGATCTAAGTTCAATTGTTGGACTTGACATCATGAGGTCTTGGGTTCGATCCCTGGGTCGATCTACAAAAAAATGAATTTTACTAATTTTCTAATAAAATCAACATTGACCAGGAGCGGATATTCATATCAGCGTGTTCTTAAGAATATGTTTAAGTCTGCAGAAATGTCCAGTACAAACTGTTCAGACGGCACTAAAAGTGTTTTGTCTCGTTCAATTACTATCGATGAAAGGAGATAGCGATAACTTAAAATTAGTTTAGCGGTTGCGCAACAAAATTGCTAGTGTAGGGTTTTTTGAGTGTATATTTAAAGGTCGCTGGTATCTTCGATAAATGGACTGTATAATTAATTAATTAAATATGGAGGGCTACTAGTTCTTAGGAAAATGGCGGAATAAGAAAGATCCACTAACCTTATCCGGACCGCCTTCTGCCCAAGGCCACGAACTTCTGCTTCCACAAGTCGTTCTAGTCTTGTTGATTGATTGGTTTTGTTCACAATTTAGCACGGCTAATATTGAGGCACAAAATGTTAATGTGAAACGTTCACACAATGGACCCAAGCAACGTATATCTTCGTTGATGGTTCGCGGCGGAAGAGGGATGTCACGGCGGTGACATGGCCGTCGACATATGGACGGTACACGGAATAAAGTTTGGCAGATCACTTCTACCCACCAATTTCCATAAGAACCGAACAGCTAGTATTAATAAATTGAAGCAACAAAATGTCTGAAAATAATCGAGAATCATATTCTTTTCAGGTGTTAGAGGCTTACACAATTTGGAGATAAACGTACCAAACGCTGTCCTCGTTGGTGAGACGGTTACTCTCGAATGTAGCTGGCAGTTAGAAGACGAAGAAGCTCTGTACAGCGTGAAGTGGTACCGGGGGCGGGAAGAGTTCTACAGATACATACCCAAGGAGCTACCACACACTCGAGTGTTTCCATTACCAGGAATCGAAGTTGACGTAAGTGAAAATCCGATTTCCAATGATTACTGAGGTCTTGTTATGTTTTGTATAGAATTTCAAGTTCAGCATCTGACAAAAAGACTTTTGGATAATTTTTAAATGATATTGGAAGACAAACAGGCACGAATTTCCAGATGGTACCAATTCCACGCCGCCTAGAGACACCAAAACCAACCAGAGGTCAGAATGCTAGGCCTCGAGCAAAATAAAGTTTACCGGCTACCTTAACCTCTAAATCGCAACACGTCAATGGCAAGCACTGACATTACGGCATCGCTAATAGGTAAGACGATGGTACCAATCCGAATGGTATTATACAAAAGTCATAAATGCGAAAGTTTTGGTGGTTTTTTATGTGAGAGGTCAGCAAACAAGTAAACGGCTCTCCTGGTGATTAGAGATAACCAAAGCCCATAGACATGATAAATGTTATAGATGCGTCGCTGTCTTTTAGCCGGGATGTTAGACCTATTGTGCAACTCTACCGTTTACCTTACCCTTCGACCTGGAACGTGATAGAGAGTTGGCAGCAGAAATAAAAAGAGCGGTGGATCCCTACCCGCGCAAGTTGCTGCACAGCACTGTACTACTGACACTTAGTGTTAGCGTGTTGGTCCGGGCTCCTTTGCAGAATAGACCATCTGCCTTTCTTGCTAGGTAGCTCTTAAAAGGCGAGCATTGGCTTATCATCACTAACACCGTGACATCTGACTAGGTGGTAGAATTTCGCAGCGACTCGCCCGGCGTATCACCGCCTTACCTATTCCTGCCGCCTTAACGTCATGACGTGTTCCGGTTCGGAGGGTAAGGTAGCCGGTAAACTTACTTTTGTCTAACATCCTGACCTCAGGTTGGCAACGCACCATTACCATCTTTGATGCCTCTAGGCGGCGTGAATTTCTTACCATCAGGAAATCCGTCTGCTTGTTTGCCTTCCTATAATATAAAAAAAAATTAACCAGTGCTTGCCTTTTACGAGCTCCTTGCCAGATATGCAGATGGTCTTTTCTACTGAGCGGTCCCGGACCACCACAGGGTTTTGCATTCCATTCTTTCACATCGCAACGGAACGATTTATGATACCGATAGTTTAGTTTAGATAGATTTGTAGCTGAAATGACCTGTGACACTACTTAATTAGTTTATTCAGATGTGTTAGTATGAATGCTTTTAGCGATATCTTACCTGTATGAGCAATTTGTATGAGAATTGCAATCCGTGTGTGAACAAATCGCTCAATTTGTCGCATAATGACTCCCGTAACGTTCTTTGTTTATAAAAATGCTGGCATGTAATTTCAAATTTGTAACAAAATATCCGTTCTGTCCCACTATGGTTTTGTCTTGCGTTTGAAAATTACAAACTACAAACTAGTTATACAACAAATCCGAAAAAAATTGTTGTAATGTAACAACTATTTAAATTTACTATTACAAAAGTGTTTGTTTGTGTGTGTGTGTGCGTGTGTGTGTGTGTGTGTGTGTGTGTGTGTGTGTACAGTGTGCATATTTATTACAAACAAGCTCGTATGTGTAACTGGATAGTGGGGCTTGTCATTTCAGATTAAATGATCTACCTATATAATTTTTGTGTGTAGAGATAGAGCAGAATAACACCTGATTTCCGTCCAAAAGCTAAAATAAATTCAATACCCCGCAACATCTAATTGGAAATAATGTTGTATGGGTGTAAATTTATAATCAATATTAGTCCAGGTCTGGGTGTTTAATAAATTTATTCTGGTATCTATTTAAGTACCTACTTTTATCTATTAGAATCGTCGACTGACATCCAATTAATTTATTCTGGTATCTAGTTAAGTATTTCTATGTATAAGAATCGTCGACTAACACCCATAACACAAGCATATAATTTGGTTACTTTGGGGTTAGATTCAATCTATGTAACTTGTCCAAGGATATTTATAATTTAAAATTTAAATTTATACTTCCACCCAAACTTTGAAAACCTTACTTAGTAGTTGGTAATAAAAAAGTGTATCTATAAACAAATTATTTATTATGATATAAGGATTATGCAACGATACTAATGTTAACATATAAATACTAAAATAAACTTAACATCCAGATTCAAAAATACACTCGCTTTTTATGTAAACTGTATTTTTGAAGGAAATTGAACCTTAAGTTCTTCATCGGTATCGTTAGGAATTTGTGTCAACAACTCAAATGATGAGGTAAACTTATAAAGCATGTGATAATAAAACCCTATAAAAATGTATATTCTGTAGTCGCGATACAAAAAAATCAATTTACATGGATATTTACATGTAAATGACACTTGTCAGTCTTCACTCTCGTCACACTCTTGCGGTCATAAAACTAATCTAATAAGCTGTTACGCGAAGAACGTCTTGGATATGTGGGTTTATTTACGATGTTTTCGCTTCTTCTAGGAAATCATAAATTACCACCTTCACGATTCTATAAACAAAGTAGTCACCTACTCACATTTTTTTTTAATTCCTTACAATTGAAAAGAATGATTTTAATTTATGTCATATGGAACTGCGACTTGGCCGTTAAATGTTGGCCTCTTAAATAAGCTCAGAGTCGCTCAGCTTGTTATGCAGAGAGCTATGCTCGGTGTTTCTCTGCGTGATATGATCCGCAGAAAAATTAAGAATGGTTCTCGAGTGGCGGCCCCGCACCGGAGGACTAAGTGTTGGACGACTTCCCTCCAGGTGGACTGATGAATTGGTCAAAGTCGCGGGGAGTCGCTGGATACAAGTGGCTGGTGACCGTGACTTGTGGCGCTATTTGGGGGAGGCCTATGTCCAGCAGTGGACGTCCTTCGGCTGATGATGATGATGATGATGATGATAATTCTAAGTTAAAATTTTTAAATATATTTTAAGAAATACTGTGGTTTTCCTTTTCTTCAGTATTTTTTTTATTCTAGAATCTAGTATCAAAAGACCACTAAGGTTAGTGTAGGTGATAAGATTATTGACCCGACGATGCATATTAAGAAAACCGTCCACATATTTCTAGCCTGTGGCATATTATACTAAAAGCTTTTATTAAACATGCCTTCGGATGATTAAATTTTAAAGTTATTTCGAACTACTGTATTTTATAAGTTTCTTTTGAAATTTTTTTTCTTATTTATTTCACTTAAATAATCTAAACAATTTTCTTTCAAGAAATACATGGAAAAATTGAAATTGAAAGGTCATCGCGTACGTAAAATAAAAGAATATAATTTTCCATCGCCTCTGTGGTCTAGCGGTTCAGTTGTTGGACTTGACTGCATCAGGTCCCGGGTTTGAATCCCAGGTCGGTCAACAAAAAGAAAATTGGGTTATTCCAATTTTCTAATAATAAAAATGTTGCTCAGGATTGAAAATGTGCCCGGTTGGCGATAGGCTTGCCACCTATCACATTGTGGGACGTAGTATCTTCGGCTAGTCGTGGGTGCCATGGTTGTGCCTCTGCATTTTATTTCTCTTCGGGGAAATGGGCGTGAAGATACTTTTATATAATTTTCCACTTAATGTTTGTTAAAGATCCCAAGAAATCTCGGTCTTACCAACAAATCTACAACGGCTACTTAAGAAATTACAATATTAATTCAAGTGCATTTCACCAATAATATGAAAACTTTACTGTATTATAATGTTTATTTATAAAATATATATTCGAAAAACTGTTAAACGATGGATAAATTCCTTCAAAATGAAAAAAAAATTAACATAATAATAAAGTTTGAATAAACTTAAACTTAGAAAATCATCATCCCGTTTAAAAAAAAATCTTAATCCTATTATTTTATTTTTGACATTATTTCAATTAATCATCGGAAATTTATATAATTTTAAAAATATTGAGACTTCTATTATATTTCTATATTGCAGAAGAATAGTAAGAATCACTTTATTTATTTCTATAATATTAAGACTTTTATATTTAGCACTATTTTTATAATCGAATGATGCTTATAATTTATACTTGGTTCTTTTTAATATGTAAAATTTAAAAAATTACTTATTTCAATCATAATGTAATAATCATATGTATTCATAATGTGGTACTTGAATAGCGAAATGGATGATTGTACTTGATATTAGAAAAAATAACGTCTATTGCACCACGTCTCATGAATAAATTTATTTGTATTTTTTGAACTTTACTGTTATTAACTCTTTGCTACCACATAATAGACTTAAAAATGAACAAAAGTACACAACTTATCTCTAATGAATGAAATATTTGCCAGCCAAACCGTAAAAGAAAAATATTAAATGAAATAATTAGACTGGGTGCACAGACAAATGAAGTACTTATACTTACTCTGCTTATACACAAAACATGGTGGTTTGGTGCCATCAAGAGAAAAGATGGTCAAAGTTTTTTCACAAAAATTGTGTTGTGTTTTTTTTTTTTATAATAATTAGTATTGAATTTCGAGTTTATGTTGAGTGAAATTAGTCAATTTTGGTAGCATTTTGTACCATTTTGTTCACAAATGAAATAATAATGAAGAAATTTACGTACCCTGTATTTCTTCGTTGCCATCAAATATCACTATAATGTGAGCTTGAGAAATGAGACCCTCTACTTTACCCAAGAACCTGATATGAATTATTGTTGGCTTTTGATTAATTATTATTGAATCCCGATTTTGGTAAATTTGCTTCAAATTTCTACTCGACTAATGGCAAAATGTTAACACGAATGCCAAAACCTAAAGAAAGAAAAAAAAAGAAGAGCTAAAACTAATACGACAACAAAATTCTTTTTCAATTTTTCTAAAGCGTTCCGTAGTAGCGAATAACTGAATCAACTTCATACTCATAATATGATACAGACTTAAGTAAAGAATACGTGTACTGTTTGTTTCTAAACAAATGGATGTACAAATAGATTAACCGAAAAACTCAGTAATATAATCGTGAATATCGTTCAGCACTTGGCTTTTACAGAGTCTGGCTTGAGTGGCGTTTTATGTCACGTTCTGCTCAGCATACTTGTTCAAACGCCTCACCGCCTTTGGAGATTTTATTTTGCCTCTTTGGCATTTGCAATGCTAACTCTCAATAGTCAGTACAAGGTGTTGATCAAAATATTCCGGTAGTTTTGCTTTCTGCATATCAAAGCTTGTAAAAGAAATCGATAGCTCTGTTTCTAGATATCTATTTGTAGTTTTTGGTGTGTTGAAAAACAATTACTCGAGATTGGATATGTACCTGTGTACTCGATTTTTCGGTAAAGTTGCTTTTTCGATTAAGTCTCATGGGGCGTAAATTCTGTTGGTTCTTCGCTGTGTGTACAGGCACCCCATTCGACATTGTATCGATCGATCAACGCTCGACATAACATCCTTTGTAGGTGTTATAGATATAGTATTCTCTGTCTGAATATTCAGCAAATTGGAATCGACTTTATGACGAGAATACATCGTAATTAGCGCAATCTCGAAGTTGCAGTCTGCCTTTCAGGTGTCTAATGTATTATATCTGTGTACATTATGAATGTTGTTTCCCATGTATGTTTATATGTACGTATTATTTCTTTATTTGATTCACGCACTTGGCACTAACAATGCTAATATCACTTTTACATAAGTGATATTAGCATTGTTAGTGCCAAGTGCGTAGTTTATTATTTTTTGTGTAGCGCTCATAAACTTCACTTTATGGTTGCCCAAAGCTTGGCAGATGGATCATGGTTTGCTTTTTGTAAAAAATAGTTGTACAGCAAAGCTAAATAAATAAATGCCAATAAGTGTACAAAATATTTGTTGTGACACAAAATGTAGTATATCTCTATTAATATACAAAAACTATCAAAATAAATAAAGCAAGATCGAAATTATTTTATACTTTTAATTTATACTGTTCATGTAGTCGCCTCTGTGGTTTAGCGGTTCAGTTATCGGACTTGACTGCTGGAGGTCCCACGTTCGATTCCCGGATCGGGCAACAAAAAGAAAATTGACTTTTCCAATTTTCTTATACAAGACAAAACGTTGCTCGGGATTGAAAATGTGCCCGGCTGGCGATATGCTTGTCCTATTACATTGTGGGGCTTAGTGTCTTCGGCTAGTCTAGGGGGCACGACTAACGACTGGTTGTGCCTCTGCTTACATCTTCGGGGATATGGGCGTGAAGATACTTTTAACTTATATAGAAATTAGTATGAATCACTTATAATCTAATGTGTTTCTAAATTCAAAACATGAGAACGGCTCAACCGATTATATTTTTTTCAAATATTTTTTATGGAAACATTAATTCTAAATTTAGGTTGCGTTTGACTTTTCTTGTTTGTTTTAAATTCAAATTTCTATAATTAAAACAGGCTGTTGCTTCTAGGATGATTTATTTTATTTAGTATTATATGCATTTTTTTTATTTTTATTCAAATATTTTTTATGGAAACATTAATTCTAAATTTAGGTTGCGTTTGACTTTTCTTGTTTGTTTTTAATTCAAATTTCTATAATTAAAACAGGCTTTTGCTTCGAAGATGATTTATTTATTATTACCATTCACACCATACCACTACACAATATCTCGGTAAATCTTGTTCCATTCTTTAGGGTGGCCTGGAAGAGATCACTGATTTGGCGATAAGGCCGCCTTTGTGTATCTTATTGCTTAAGTTTTATTTGATGTTTTTGTAATTTATCTGTATTTGATGCACAATAAAGGGTTTTGTATTGTATTATAAAAATAATAACATTTCCATAGAAAATGTTACTAGCTGGCTATGTGAGGCGGTACAAAATTGCCAGCACAGCTACTTGTAAATTTTGTTATCAGATACAAACAATTTGTTCAGTACGTAGAGCGTGGGGTATGTTGGGGCGCTTCAGGTCCGTGTCATAGCTCGGCTTACCACGAACAGCGGTCGGGAACTCCTTATAACAGTGCAGCTCGGCGCCCACAGACCGCACGTCCCCAACCTATCAGGAATGTTTGTATTTAATATAAAACTAGCTGTTCCCGCGAACTTCGTTCCGCCCGTATAGTTTGTATGGGTAAACTAAAATGTTGTTTTCTCAGTGTTCTCACAATCGAACAGGATAAAAAGTATCCTATGTCCTTCTCCCGGTTCTAAGCTACCTCCCCACATATCTCCAGCCTAATCGGTTCAGCCATTCTTGAGTTATAAGTAGTGTAACTAACACCACTTTCTTTTATATATATAATAGTGATGATGCATGAGGGCACACTTTCGTATGAGCTCCACTAGAAATTTTGTGTAAAATTGTTAGATTTACAAAACCAACTATTAGTAAAAACAAAATCTTCGAATGCTAATACAGAATGTACTATTAAGTTGAAAAAACCTGTATTGTTATAACTTTTTCAAAAATTTTTAAACGTATACTTAAAGGATTGGTAATTACTCGTATAATAACCGTTCGTAATAATATAAATACCAAATTCACAAAACTTACATAATTTTTTCACTGAAAATGGTATGGCCTACCTGGATACAATTTTTTGGAACCAATTCGTAACCATCAAACCTTTTAACTAAAAAAAAATACGTAAATCAGTTCAGAAACCTCGGCGAAATCGGTGTACATACAAAAAAAATATACCGGCCGAATTGAGAACCTCCTCCTTTTTTTCGAAGTCGGTTAAACATTAAAAATATTAATTTGCCGAAACCCGGGATTGAACCGGGGACCTTTAGATCTTCAGTCTAACGCTCTCCCAACTGAGCTATTTCGGCTGGTGAACCTAGGTCTGAAATATACAAACAATATGACGGAATGCGAGATAAGCTATGACTCGATATTTTTTAGACCAATGTTGATATGTTTATGTTGATGTATATTAGGTACGTTACAGAAAATATGCGTAAGTATAAATTTACTCGCAGAATATTTCGTATATGATAATACGTTTAAAGGTAATCTTAATGACGTGCTCCTATAATCAACGAAACGCAATCTGTAAGCTTAACCATTCGTAGTTTGTTCAAAAGTAATAAAGCGTTATTCATATTTTGAAAATATGTTCAGATGTTGGCGATAGGCTTGCTACCTATCACATTGTGGATCTTAGTGTATTCGACTAGTCGTGGGTGCCCTGGTTGTTCTTCTGCCTACCCTTTCGGGGATATGGGTGTGAAGATGCAGATGTTCAGATGTAACTATCAAAAATGAGCCACAGTTGTTAGCAATCTTACTAATCGTAAAAAATACTATAATCCGTAATAAAAACTATTCGTTTTTAGAATATAGAAACCGGGCATAAGTAATTTAACGTTTTTATGTTCCAATTCTATAGAATTGTTATAACAAGCATCGTAGTTTTTTGAAAGATGCTCATTACTATTATCCAAGATTTCCACAGGATACGGCCATTTTGAAATAACAAAAGTTTTGATTTTTATCTACTCTTTACCTTTATAAGTCATGACTGCTAGCCTTGTATATTATCACAAATGTGCACATGGTGCATTATTTTGTTGACTAATTCTTTTAAAATTATGATAAAAATATAATGTATACTTTAAATTTTTCTAATAAAAGTAGCCTTGCCCGAGATTTGATATTTGTCAAGCCTATGCTTGTCACCTATTGCATCTTGGGACTTAGTGCCTACGGCTAGTCGTGAGTGCCATTGTTGTGCTTCTGCCAACCCTTGTTGTTGTGCTTCCCGAAAATGAGCGTGAAGATACTTACTTAATTAGTTTCCCCGTGTTGGTCCGGGCTCCTTTGCAGAATAGACTATCTGCCTTTCTTGCCAGGCAGCTCGTAAAAAGTGAGCATAGGCTTATCACCACTAACACCGTGACATCTGACTAGGTGGTAGAGTTTCGTAGCGACTCGCCCGGATTGGACCGCCTTACCTATTCCTGTCGCCATAACGTCATGACGTGTTCCGGTTCGGAGGGTGACGTAGCCGGTAAACTTACCTACTTTTGCTCGAGGCCTAACATCCTGACCTCAGGTTGGCAACGTACCTTTACCATCTTTGTTGTCTCTAGGCGGCATGAATTTCTTATCATCAGGAAATCCGTCTGATTGTTTGCCTTCCTATAACATAAAAAATTAGGTCATTAATAGACAAGTTAATAAAATCAACCAAATTTCGATGAATATATTAGTTTTACATTAAATTTAAGGAAAACAAATAAAGTATTTAACTAATGTATAATGTAAAAATAAAAAAGGAGCCTATTTTAAAATAAATGCCACTTAGTAAAAATTGTATTGTTCTTACTTTCGTTAGTTAGTATTTTCGGCTAGTCGAGGGTTCCCTGGTTGAGCCTCTGTCTACTTATTCGGGGACATAGGCATGGAAGATGCTGGTATACATTGAAATAAGATTATGTCAAAGTCAAAATTAACTAGGTACTTGTGATAAATATCTTTATTATGTTATTTATTCTTATTAAAATTACAAATTTCACTTAGTCATGAATAGCAAAAATCAGCATAACCTGCGTAAGGATCGTATCCTGTTTATGAAAACACCTTCGCAAATAATGCATATTTTTACCATAAAAGAGTTATAATGAGCCAACCTTAAAGGACAGCTTTATTTTATCGCCGATATTTTTGCAGAGCTTTTAAAGGGGAAATATTTTGCTTTATGTTCATGCATCAGTCGCAACGTAAGCTATTAAAATGGAAAATTTTGGTTTGACTACAGATACTGAAAAAATTGTATTGCCCTTAGCCTTTAACATATTTTGTGAATTTTCAATTTAATCGAAATCGAATAAAAAAGTAAATTAAAAACTATCTAATGTTCTGATACACATGTACACGTAAATACACGCTAGGCAAACAAAATAAACAAAAATTGGAGATAGGATAAACCAGAATCGATGCCGCACTTTTCGAAATTGCCTTATATCTCAATCAAAAATTGTTCAATTTATTTGTTAAACTGCCAAATACCTACTTGAGTTTTTTTTTCACGAATTTTTGAAAAGTAAAAAAGATTTTGTTTTTCAATGATCCCAGAGCACTAACGAATTTTATCCTCTACATTTTTGGACATATGTCCTACATCGGTAATATAAATTAGCATAGATGACACGCCTGAAAGCAAGGGATCTATCCACCAAAATCTTGATTGTATTTTTCTATATCATGCACTTACTTTTTTATTCCATTCCATGCAGTCAAGTTGGTATATAATGGTTGAAAGATTTTTCGATAGGTGTACAGAATAGTAAGCTAAAAAAATTAACGTATACCAAAATCATAAAAATGTAACACTACATATCAATCTAAGGAAAATATTAAAAATTAGAAGTTCAAAACATTCAAATTATTATTTAAAAAAGCATTACAATCAAAAGATAGAGAACGTACATTTCCATCCTTATATTTTTCTTTATGTCATGTGGAAAATACCCAGCTCATGTGCTTATTGAGATCTGAGAAAAAATACTTTTAAAATGTGTGGTTTTCCGCTTGTGAAGTATAGGCCTTTTAGGAAGTACCTACCGATAACAACACCTCGAAAATGATACAGAATATCCTGTAATATGAAACGTTTTTATAATCGATGATTAATCCTATACTTCTTACTTCACCAATCATCCACAGACTCAGGTTCAGATTCAATACCTGATGTGATTAACATTAATGTGATTATCGTGTCACATGCTGGAGAAGTAGCAGGTCTATAGGCCTGCTAGGCTATTCTCCACTAGCTTAGTTGCACACGTGGTCAAGGAACCTGGCCAAAACGTACCGACGCACCAGCAACACCTTTGGCCTCTATAGCTGGTAGTTATTTTTTGTTATCAGGAGAACCGTATCCTCGTTTGTTATATTATCAAAAAAATGTTCAATACTTATAGAAACTAAAAAACGAATGTAGGTATTATATCTTCCACACACACTTGAACAATTCTCAAAATGTCCACTCAAGGATAATCGGAAACCTATATTTTTGTCATAATGGTAATATTTTGTGGCAGATATCCCGGTCAGGCGCCCGTCGAGTGGTCCTGCAAGAGGCTACTCCGATAATGGCGGGTCGCTTCCGGTGTGAAGTGTCGGCGGACGCACCAACCTTCCACACGGAAATACGCTCAGCACCGCTTGAAGTTGTTGGTAAATATGCTACTGAATTTCTACTTTTGGTTTGTAGGCCCAACTTGCATGAGTGTGAGAATATAAACGAATAATTATTTAAGTATAAGATTTACACATATCTGAAATTCTCCTATCATCTTATTAATAAACGTAGAACTAAATTACTCCAAGGTTCAACCAGGAATTATAGTCTCTACCACACTTTTATACAGACAATTTCAGCTTTACATCACTTGAATTAAAACAAAAATATTTACATTATAAAGCTTTCAAAAGCCACTATCAAATTTAAATGGAAACGGAGCTTTTTTCGAATAAAAAAAATTAAACTCATTTCACAAAATTGAAAGTTTTGAGATAAGTGACATAAAAACGTTCATTCAGATTGAGAATCGCTGCTTTGGAAGTCGATTGAAATGACTTTGGTAGTGACGTTGCTGAAATCTATTATTTATTACAGACACACGGGGAAGCCTGGACACGGCAAACTGGATTTTCTTTATTACCAGAGTGCAAAATAGAGTTTTTATACTCTTTTATGTCCTGATAGTGTTTGAACCTTTACTTGTTGTTTTGCTCCATCATATTTCACATTATCCTTTTGTTATCACAGCGTTTATGACTCTTTTGACTTGTCTAGTTACTATTTACTGGTAACTAAACTAGTAAATTTTAATCGCGAGATAGGTATCCTTAGTAGGTTCGTGCAATCTAAGGTGTATTCAAAATCTTTAAGTTTACAAAAAATATGGTGTTCACGATTTAAATAAGTAGGAGAAATAAAAATAATCTAGCAAAAAAGCAGTTCACAAAAATCATCTTCATAAAGTTAAAAAATCTTTAAGCGGTCCAGTGATATTAGAGATCTACCTTTAAACAAGTCTAAAATATGTATTAAAACAAAATTGATACTTATTATAAAATCTTAGAGTATTAAGAAGACGTATATACTTGTTAATAGCTGATTCAATCTCGCACTGCAATTTGAAATGTGGTTTGTCTTTTTATCTAAGTTGTGTCTACAAATACTCGTATATGAAAAATTAGGTTATGATACGTACTGTTTTATATCTTCTAATATAATGTTTAATTTTGATGTAAAAAACAAGTATACTGAGTTTCTTTCTTCGGTTCTTCTCAATGTGTGGCCGCGATTCCAGTCAGGGTGTAGTATTTAAGAATATCGACGTACCCAAGTACCACTTATATGGTCCACGTGAATACAGTTTTTTCTGATTCTGATGACATGTCTACGTCTTTTGATTATAATGTCTACTCTGTGAACATTTTAAACGTCTGTATTTTATTGCACATTTTTTACATGTTAAGCTGGTGGAAAAGCACATAATCCTATAAATGGTAAGACAGTCGTAGTCTATAGATACCATAAATGTTACAAGCACGTCACGTCGGAGGGTAGTCTAACGGCTACCCTCCGAACGGTAAGAGGGAGGAATATACCCTGGCAAGTTGCTAAAGAGCACTGCCGCTATTATAAAAACAGTATTGAAGGTAAAACTCTATAACAAATAAACAAGCTGGAATCGAAAACTTAGCTAAAGAGTTCTGTTTTCATTCCCAGTATACGGAACCCTAAAATGTTCTTTAAGTGAAACTTCTCGACAAGATAAATATCGAAAGGATCGTTTAGTTGGACGATAGTAATATGTTTTTATGCGACTGTTATGCTAAAACTTTACAACCGGACCTTTTATTATCGTCGGCGTAATTTAAGTTTAAAACATAACGTCGGCAGTTAAAATTAATAACCGCAAAATCATAGAACTTGTACAATAATATTATTATTACCGAGCACATCAAGACGCCGCCGACGACTGACTAAAACTCAATTTTGTGATTATTTGCGACAAGATTTCCTTTGTTACAAAATTAATGTTTATTTTTAGAACCTATTCAATTGTGTGATATGGAGGTAGGAAATAAAGCTGTAATAATATCAAAGGTTACAATAATGCTAAGAAAAAAAAATACCGGCGAAGCGCGAGTCGGACTCGCGCACCATTTTCTATGAAAATTTGAAGCGTATACCTATTACCGTTTTTAATATTGAGCAAAAAATACGAAATTTTCGTTTTTTTTTGCCTTATTTTTTTTTTCATTTTTTGGTATTTGTTCTTATAGCCGCAATGGCAATACATCATTTGTGAAAATTTCAACGTTTTAGCAATCATGGTTTATAAGATACTGCCTGAAGACAGACAGACAGCTGAGGCTTAGTAATACCGTTTTTACCCTTCGGGTACGGATTTCTTAAAAACCGTAATTACAAAAATTCTGCATAAACACTAGTTTGTTTTTTTATTTATAAATTTATGTCTTTAAATAATTATAGTCCGGTGAAGTTGCCAAAACGTCACGGGTAGCATCTTTTACTTTAAAAAAATGGTTGCCTGTAAAGTCGGTTTTACGGGCGAAGATTTTACGTGACCACGTCTTTTTCTCGGTAGAATATTTATTGATATGAATATTATTAAAGAGTAGGAGAGAGACGCAAGGCATTCGCCGTTTCGGCGGGCCTCTCTCGTTCGGTGACTCATCGTAACGTTACCGGGCGTTACACTTTTTCATGAGTGACTCCGAGCCGCAACCTAATTTAAGACGTTGTCACGTCAAAATATTCTTTGAACTGTTAATTTTTCTTGTTCTTTGAACTCTTAATACAATAACATGTAATTTATACAACAATTTTGATGTAAAAGCAAAAGCTTTAAATTTT
>NJDD01001211.1:0-22787 GCA_002245505.1 Calephelis nemesis | reverse complement strand
CTATTTCATTATCACTTTACGTTATTATTATTCCTTTTTTGAAAGACAGTCAATGACTCCAAAATGCTCCCACATTAGTGCTATCAATTTTTTTTCAAATGAAATCACCAAAATCGGTTTATCATTAACCGAGTAACCACGTAACAAACAAACAATAAAACCATACAGTCGAATTGACAACCTGTCCTTTTTTTGAGCCGGTTAAAAATACATTATGCAGATGACACATGAACTTCATGCCAAGTCTCTTGCAATGTTAGCAGAGAGTATCGAGTGTCAAATGCTACGATCCTTGAAGACCAATCTATCTTCCTCTACAGTCCTTATTTCACTTTTTGTGCAAATACGCCGGTTTCGGAAGCTCTTGATACTTTTGGTTAAAACTGGTACCTGAGCGATTTGGCTAACGTATTACTTCCTAGGTCTCCCGGAGTACCTACATCCATCCAAATTCATTTGTCATTATTTTATCTGTCTTTCTTTCCACAAGACCGAACCCACGAAGCATGCACTTTTTTCTTTTATATCACTCTCTCTCGAATCTCACCGTTACGAGTGAAACCACAGGTTTTCGGGAGCGCTCTCAATTCGACGACATCTGTCCTACTCTCTTGCTTTTTCTGACACACCCAACTCTCGCTTCCATACAACAACGTTGGCAAATAATTGGGTTACAAATTGTAAAAGCCGTTAACATTTCAATAGGCATCAGGAAAACTTAAGTCGGTTGTACTAACCAGGTGAGCCTTCGTAAAACCACGCAACTACTGTCACGGTGTTAGTGATGGAAATTAACGCTCTTATCTTTAGAGGGGTGCGGGCCTATAATTCTCAAAGGAATCTGGGATCCATAGAGAGTCCTGGCAAGTTTGGAGATATTATCGATACAAACTCATTGAAGATGTGCCTGAAAGTTATTACAGCATGATGCGGTTTGATGGATTGTAGCCGAAGTTTGGATCTTAAATTTAATTAAATGTAACTTTGTAACATCGCCCCGACTCCGCAGTGCCATAGTAATTGTATATGCTTTACGCGTACATTGTTTCATAAGCAGTTTAATTACTATTTTGGTAGTTTACTCAAATAACTCGTTGATGCTAAACGAACTAATATTATAAATGTAAAAGTCTGTATGTCTGTTACGCACAGTTAAATCTCTTGACTGATTTTGATAAAATTTAGCATGAATATAGTTATAAACAGGAATGCAACCATAGGCTACATTTTGTCAAAAGGGTTAGTTATTTAAATTGGTAGTCTTTTACAAAAGTTAGCGCTTTAGCGCTTCCTTACGCAAATGCTTTGTTGCTTTTAAAAGGAAACGCTACCCTCTATTAAAAATATTAATGCATTGTTAGTATTGAATAAAGACTTTTTGACTTTTTATTTGATTTTTAAAAGTTGGTTTTGCACTATTTATGCGTATTTCTTTTCACCTGAATACGCCTGTTTTTTTGCCTTAAACACTGTTCTTAAGGTATCAAATTAGTTTACCGGTCAGATAACTCAAATTGTATTTTTTTTTATAGAATAATGTTGAAGGCTTGGTTACCCTACTCGTACCTCTATCCACTACTCTGAAGATAAAGACTTGAAGATACTTTTTATTATATTGAAAGGCAAACAAGCAAATGAATTTAAGCGAGACTAACGAAGAGCAATTGAATTTTTATATAGATTATTAAGAGATGTTGGGCTTGTAATACCAAAATCGAGGTATCGAAACTTGCTTCTAGAAAAGTGAATAAATTGTAGTTTCGTTGTAACATCAAATCGTTATTTTAAACTGTACCTAACCTAACAATAATTTTAATACCTATTCAACGATGTGCCTCGTGACGAAGTTCAATTTATTTTTTTATTTAGAGTAATAGCGTCTGGCGGTATTCGTGGTGAGCCTTAACTATTGTCATGTCTTTAGTTATACTAGCCAGATTAAAATGAATTGATTGACGTAAGAATAATCGAAATCGGACAATACGTTCGGTTTATACAACGCCATATATAGGAACAAACAAACATTTACATAAACAGACACAAACCGATAAACACATTACCCTCCATTGCGTCGCGCATTCGGGTAAGAATATACTTAATAAAACATCATTCTGATTCCTATTATCTAACGTGTTTGCAAAAAAATATCATAAAATTTGTACAAACACAAAGATGAAAAGGGTTCGGTGTAACATTTATTTTAAAATAACTAAGTAAATTTTAACATCAAAACAATGCTCTGAGGACAAATATTTCATTCATATTATTTTCCTTAGTTACTTAACGGAAATCCTCTTATTTGTACATCCGGAAAAGTGTCCATTGTGTAAATGTCACGGTTGGAAGGGTTTTATACAATACAAACATCCAGATCACAAAGGGAACATTTTAAATCAAAATTTCTAAAAGCTTCGGACATAATTTTATGGGTGACATTTTTATGGTGTTGGAAGATAAGCAGATTGTAAGAATGACCTTTTCTTGTTAGAGGTCAGCAAACAAGCACATGGCTCCTGATGGTAAGAGACAACATAAATGTGACAGGTGTATCGCTTACCTGAGATTGAGCAAGGCTACTCTACCCTCCAGATCGGACCGTTACCTATTCTTTACCTAAAAAAACATTGTTAACCAATGTGGGTGGTTACAAGTATGTGCCAGTAGTCAGTATTTACCAAATTTGGCATCCCACACGATTTACATTTATTAATTATTTTTTTAAGTTATTTTGCCCCTTTCTGGGGCCGGCTAAGACCTTTAGGCCATGCTGCCACGTCTTCCGTATTATTTATTTCGTCATTAGTCACATGTCTTCCGTTAATTATTCTTACACAGTCATTAGTCACTATTTACAAAGTCACGTCAGGCTCTTGAGTAAAGCGGTGGTAACTTTACACAAGCACACTTTGGGAGATTTGGCGGCAGCGAGGAAATTCACGATACACTAATTTCTTCATGATTATTTTATTTGTGCACGTTCACTGAACAAAACTAAACTAATTCCCACCTAAATTAACTAATTTCACTCAACATAAACACGAAATTCAATAATTATGAAAAAATACGACCATCTTCATTCACGATGGCGCCAAAACTCTACATTTATTAATTCTTTTTTTTAATTATTTTTTCCGTTTCTGGCACCGGCTAAGACCTTTTGTCCATGCTGCCATGTTTTTTGCTTTTTAATTATTCTGTTGGGTGTTAATTTCAGCCAAAAGAGTTCATTTATAGAACTAAGGGCTATTGAATCTCCCGGACTCTTTCTAATGAACTGTGGTTTTTTAACATTATTTTACATTTGGTCAATCACGAAAGTAACTTTCCGTCAGGCATTAGTTATATTGCAATAATTTAAATTAATTAAAATATACGCCATGTTTTTGATTATTTTTAAATAATGATGATGTCACCATACGGCACTCTCATGGTAGAACAGTAGCAAACTAATGTTGGAAAAATGTCTAGCTTTAATCTATTACCTGTCGGTAAAAAGTAACGTAGACTGTAATTAGATGGTAAAGTTCCACGAATAATATCTCGCCATCGTCGTGTTCTAGATAATAAATAATTAAATATCCTAGTACAAGTCACACAAATTGAATCTAACCTCGGAGTAAGCAAGTTATGTGCTAGTGTTATGGGTGTTAGTCAATAATTCTAATGCAAAGAAATACTTGAATAGATATTAAAATTAATTTAATAATCACCCAGATCCGGAAATGCTCCCCGTGTTGGTCCGGGCTCCTTTGTAGAATAGACCATCTGCCTTCCTTGCCAGGCAGCTCGTAAAAGGCGAGCAAAGGCTCACTATCACTAACACGGTGAATTCTGACTAGGTGGTAGAGTTTAGCAGCGACTCGCCCAGATTGGTACCACCGCCTTACCTATTCCTGCCGCCATATCGTCATGACGTGTTCCGGTTCGGAGGGTAAAGTAGCCGATAAACTTACTTTTGCTCGACGCCTAACATCCTGACCCCAGGTTGGCAACGCACCATTACCACCTTTTGGTGTCTCTAGGCGGCGTGAATTTCTTACCATCAGGAAATCCGTCTGCTTGTTTGCCTTCCAATATCATAAAAAAAATGCAGACATCTAAATGTTCATCACACAAATGCCTGCCCTTCGGGAATTAAACCCGAGGTATGCTAGACTGTATTAATGTGGGATGTAAAATAAATCTGATATTTAGTTAGGCCGTGAAATATTATAATTATAAATCTATTTAGCAAATTTCTAAATATGGAGACATAGATAATGGTACATATGAAAATAGATACAAAAAACGGAAATGATTGTCTAAAACTAGGTCAGAAGACTAGGAACGATGTATTGTTTTTTTTTTGGCAGAGGCTCCAGAATGGGCTCCAAAACTGGTGACTGACCGGTCCTGGTATGGTGTGGGCTCTACCCTGCGGGCGACCTGCGCCTCTCCACCTTCATATCCACCAGCTAACCTCACATTTGCTCTCAATGGACTTGAGGTACTAATTTGAAATTTTGTAACATTATTTACAATTTGATGATTGTTTTAAAACTAGACGAATAATCATAAAATTGTAATAGTATACACTCGTTCGAATAGGTATAACTACCCTTTTTTTCCTACCGGAACGCTAAAAAACTGCCTATCACGATACAATATGTGTATATATACTCGTAGATGTGCCATAAACTTATCATATTTAATATTGACATACTTTGTTGCCGGTTAGCCATACTATATTATAAAATATTTCTGTTTTATATCAGTAGATAGTTAACACAAATCGAACTACGCTATTCTAGACGACTGTAATTATTTAAAGAAAACAATCATGAAATCTTTTAACACTAGTTCATAAAAAATAATATTAAAATTAAGATCCATTTACAGGAGTTTTGGCGCCATCGAGTGAAAAGATGGTCGAAGTTTTTTCATAATTATTGAATTTCGTGTGTATATTGAGTGAAACTAGTAAATTTTGGTGGCATTTTGTACAGTTTTATTAAATGAAAGTGCACAAATCATGGAGAAACTAGCATATCGTGTATTTACTCGTTGCCGCCAAATTTCACTATATGAGCTTGAGTAATGAGGCCCCTGCTTTATCCAAGACCCTGATATGACTTAGTGACGACTTGTGACTAACTGTAATTTTTAATACCGATTTTGGTAAATTTGATGCAAATTTCTAATTGACTTGTGGCAAAATATTAACGTGATGCCAAAATCTTGAAAAAAAGAAGGCGAGCCATTTTAATCCTTATTTTACGGTTATTTGATATAATATACAAAATAAAGTTATAATTTTAAAATTCCTTTTCATGGACTTTCCACAAAACCAGTTTAAATATGTTTTTTCATTCCTTTGTGACAAATAAAGGAAAGAGCAAACATTTATACCATTTATACCAAAACATAGGTTAAAAAATCAAAAAATAATTTATTTCTCTTACAAACAGTTTAGCAGAACCTATATTCAAAACCAAATAACATAGTAAGAGACTGGTGTCTGCATTTAGGATACCCGGTGCGATCAGATCACCAGGCCCCACTTTAGATCACGGATACTATAGTATTCCTTTACACTCTTGGCAGAGAAACAGAAAATTATAATAATAATAACTATTGATTGAAATTAAAAAAAGATTGAAACATTACAACTCGTTTTGCAAATTAATTTTAGCCGTTTTAAGTTTTAGTATCGTAGTATAACACACCTGACACACACAATAATTTGCTTACACTGGCAGCAAATCAATTTGTGTAATTAATATATTAGTATTGTTATTATTTTTTAAATATACATTTGGTTTATTATCTAAATAGCGCGGAAATATCTGTAATTGGAAAGCACTTTGTCTATTTAAATATTGCCGAAACTGTCAGATAAGACATAGCTAACGTAATCCCGTGTCAAGAAAGAACAAAAGATATCTAAAGCTTGCCGTTACTTCGCTTTGATAGTATGGTTTTTGTGTTCACCCACTCACCCAGTCGCCCACTGCGTAAGCGATACATTAATCAAAAGCAGCTCTAAAGCTACATTAGCTTTTAGCGAAAATCTCTATTATCTATCATAGATAAAGGCTGACATATTTGAGAGAAATATCTTCGAACACGGAAAGAGGCACACACGGACATGCAAGTTTTTAGGCTGAGGTTTTCCAGAATTAGAATGAAATGAAAAAATATTTTCAAATTAAACTAGTAAAAGTTGTTAATTTCTGCGTTGGTTTTAAATGGGTTTTTCATTTTTTGGTGGTGGTTTTATTGGTTTGTTCCTGTATCTAAAAAAATGGTATCTTCCAATCCAGGGCAACCACGGCTAGCCGTAGACATTAAGTCCCACAAAGTGATATGTAGCAAGCATTTCGCCAACCGGGCACATATCCAATCCCGGGCAAGGTAATTTTTCTAGAAAGTTGAAAATACACATTTTCTAATTTTTGTTAACCCGGATCGAACCCGGGACCCGAAAAAGTCAAGTTCGAAGCCGGCCGGAAGACCACAGAAGCAATAACCTCTATCTACAGATTCCTGTACCTATAGATTTAATTTCGTATTAAATTATCTTAAGTCGCATTTGTGACTGACTAATGGATTATACATTACATTATACCCACAGAAATAGATGTTAGAACACATAAAATATCTTAATGCCCATATCCCTGAGCAGGTAAGGGGAGATACATCTAGGTCCACTAGCACTAAATACTAAGTCCCACAATGTAAAAGTTGTATATGTACAGTAGTACTATTTAAATTATGCGCTTCGGCTATATTCGTCAAGCTTCGAAAATCCGAATGTATATGAAAGATATCTATAAAGATATATATAGAGTCGTTATTACATAATTATTCATTTCGCTAAAACTTAAATTAGATCAGCCAATTTAAAAATATAAGTAAAAAGTGTGAAAAGAGTAGAAAGTATAAAGACGAAACACATAATTTAAATATTAGCACTATATTCGGTTGACCATGTCCCAAGCAACGAAACAAACACATTTTTGTTTTGACGCCCGAGCGACCTGGGGATCGGATACAATATAATATGTACAAACTATATATAGGATGTAGATATTGCTATCAAGTATGTCTTAATAGTTTAGACATCCCAACCCCTTCTAGTGTGGTAGCATATATTTACCGTTATTAGTTCATACCTATCATAAATGTTACGAAATAACTTTATTAATACATCATTTTATTATAATGTCTAGGTACTTAATAAATAATACATCAGTATTTCTTATTTTGCTCAACATTTATTTTTATTCAAAACATAGAATTCGTAAGAAATATTAACATAGCTTTCAAGTATATAAGAAAAAACATAATAAAATTAATGTAATTAGATTATACGAACTTATTCAGCTTTAAATAATATTTTTTTCGTGTAATGCTTCAATATTGTTCAAGTCTACGAAACTTTTATGAGTTCTAAAATAAACTTATCAAAAATCATTACAAAATTAGTAATTATTACAAAGAAATTGAAAATTAATGTAAGTTTTTGAAGAAATCAATTAACAACTACATATTTTTTAATCTAACGATGAGTTCTGATGGTTTACTATCTCATCCCTCCATGATGTATACGTTTTTTAAAGGTTTAATGGCTTTTCCCCCTTCCTGCCAGGCAGCTCGTAAAAGGCGAGTGTCGGTTTACCGTCCTTAACAATGTGACATCTGACTAAGTGGTAGAGTTTCAAAGAGATTCTGCCGGAATGGTACCATTGCCTTAGCTATTCAGATGATAAGGTAGTCGGTAAACTTGCTTTTGCTTGAGGGCTAATATCCTGGCCTCAGGTTGGCAACGCACCGCTACAACCTTTGATGTAACTCTATGTCTCTAGGTGATGTGAACTTCTTACCATCAGGAAATCTGTCGGCTTGTTTGCCTTCCAATATAATAAAAAATGGTTTTGGAAGTCAAACTAAATACAGATTTCCTGATGTGATTAGACGGCATGTACAGACACCAAAGACAATGGCGAGAACTGAGGTTACGGTAGCAGACGGAGAAGCGCGTGATAATGATACGCACGACAATCAAGAGAGACCTTTGTCCAGAAATAAGTTGAAGCTAAAAATGATTTACCACCCCTATGGTCTAGCGATCCGGTGTTGAATTTGACTTCATGAGGTGTCAGGTTCAATCTCGGGGCGGGCAACGAAAAGTAAATTTGTTTTTTCAATTTTGGGATAAAAAATAACGTTACCCGCGATTTGATATTGCTCCTTAGAATCTTCGGCTAGCCGTGGTTGTACCTCTGCCAACCTCTTCCAGCCAGTATCCCCGGGCGTGACGATATTAACAATGATTACAAAAGAAAATAATATAAAACATATTGTTGCAGATCGATATGGATTCTTTTGTCCACGAGCTTCCAGACTGGTTTAAATGGGACCCGCCATTAAAAGTCGAAGTCACCACAACCGAACAGCCTGAAGAGGATAACTTCAATATATTTCATGACGATAACAGCCTCCAATACTTAGATGAATCGTACATTAATATCCATAAAGAAGAAATACGAAAACCACCGAAGGAAGTAAAAACTGTATACGAAAGATTGGGGCCGGATAACCGCCTGCCGTCGGTAGGTGAAGCCATATTCGTAGTTCGAAACGAAGCGTTCGAAAGAGGCACTTTAAGGTTAACCTGCATAGCGAGTATTTACAACCTCTATGCGGCACGTGCTGAACTCATTTTCGATATGGAGCAGCCAGAAGTGGCTTCAGTATTAGGCGTACGAAACTTCGCCGTAGGTAAGTGCTATTGAAGGTTGGAACTTTACTACACATTGAAGTTAACTGAACATTAGACATAACTCATAATTTTCCTTCAAAGTGACTTATAAAGGTGAAGAAAAGTTTTCCGAACTAAGTACATAAGTCACTTTATCAAAATTATAATTTTATTTACCTAGCTTGGTCCTGGCCTCAGTTGTAGGTCAACGCTGTCGCTAACAATGTTATCATAATAAGTTGAAAGAGTTTGCGACATCTCAATCGGTTATCTCTATATCTGTGAGTATATTTTAAATAAAAAAACACTTATACCTACTTCTATAGATGTATAAAAGAAAATTGTCTTAGTTACACTTTTTATTATTTAAGAACGGCTGAACCGATTAGGCTAAAAATAATCGTGGAAGTAGCTTAAAACCAGGAGACGGATATTTTAATCCCAATATACTCCGAGGAAACTAGAAAAAACATTTTAATTTTTACCATACAAACTGAACCAGTGAAAACTGAATAAAAAAATATTATATAGCCTATTTAACCGTCTCTTGAGTCTAGCGGTTCGGTGTAGGACTTGACTTCATGAGGTCCCGGGGTACTAAACCTGGGAAGGTTTGGTAACAAAAAGAATTTATTTATTAATTAATTTACGTGAATTAATTTACGTATTTTTTTCTATTTTCCACTCAAACAATGTTGCCTGGGATAAGATATACGTCCGGTTGACGACAGGTTTGCTACCTACCACTATGTGAGACTTAGTGTCATCGACTAGTCGTGGGTGCCCTAGTTAAACCCCTGCCTACCTCTTCGGATATAAGAGCACGAAAATCCTTTTGTTATGTAGCTTATTTAGACAAAAAGTAATAAGTCATACGTAAAATAGTACAAGCGGGTTTTTTTTTAAATAGAAATATATAGAAGTTTTATCTAGAGCCTTTCATGGAAAGTATCAAGTATAGATAGTACTCGCTACTGTCATGTTTCAGATTTTATTTTTGGGCAGGGTATTTGCTGAACTTACAAAAATAGCTTCACATCCCTAGTTATCTTATCCTGGCGACCTACTGTTCAGCACTCTATTACCTAGTAAGATCTAATCCCATCTGATCTTGAATTAGATAAACTTAGTCTCGAAAAGCTCTTTTCATTTGATCCAAATAACTTGACAAAAGTTCCACAAGTAATAACGTTTATATGTTTTACTAGCGGTTAGAAAATTTATAGGAAAGTTAGCTTCGTGTGCTACTTTTTTACCCGACTGCGTAACATTCGCATTTATTTAGAATTTGAAACATTCATAGCCTGTATTTTTAACTATTTCTCGATCGCATCTAAAACTATATACCTATGTGATTTCTAAGATAATGAATAAACTGAAAGATATAGTTACATCAGAAAATAATTTAAAATAAACGACGGGTTATACTTTAATGTAATGTAATTATTAATAATTTAGTGTAATGGTTAGGGAATACTTTTGCACGAATGGTTTAATTATCAGTATAAAAGTACTATTATTTATATGGTAAAATAAAATATTCATTTATTGCGCTATCGTACACAAACATGACAACATGAACATTCGCGCAAGCGCCCTGCGCCGTATTTCGAATTTTCTATCTGACGCGAGTTTAGAAGTTCTTACCAATTCCAAAAAAGGTCGCAACGCCGATAAAGAAGTTTTCACTTCAAAAACACCAGCTAGTTTAGGAAATAATATCAAATCAGCACAGCAATGTTGTCCCTGTTGGCAAATGAATCTAGCACAAATAATTAAGCACTCGATATAATAGCGGAAAAATTATGACTCTGAAACTATATTCAGGAACGTAATTATAAGTCAATCGGTTTTGATTTCACTTCGGATTAATGGTATTGTTTGACATCCAAAACAAATATTCTTATTCCTTAATCTGATTGCATTTAGGAAATATATTACCGAGTTTATTGGCGTAAGTAACCTAAAAACTAAAATTGTATTTTATTACACTCTATGGTAAGAATAGAGTTATAACAAAAAGGTGATTCTCGACACTAGAGACTGGACATACGTGTGTCCAGTTGGTGAAACTTAAAACTATTATAGTATTTTTTTTATGATGGAAGGTAAACAAGCAAACGGATTTCTTAGTGGTATGAAATTCAAGCCGCCTAGAGACACCAAAGGTGGTAATGGTGCGTTGCCAACCTGGGGTCAGGATGTTAGGCGTCGAGCAAAAGTAAGTTTATCGGCTACTTTACCCTCCGAACCGGAACACGTCATGACGATATGGCGGCAGGAATAGGTAAGGCGGTGGTACCAATCCGGGTGAGTCGCTGCGAAGCTCTACCACTTAGTCACATGTCACGGTGTTAGTGACAGTAAGCCTATGCTCGCCTTTTACGAGTTGCCTGGCAGGAAAGCAGCAAGTCTATTCTACAAAGGAGCCCGGACCAACATGGGGAAAGTATAGTATTGTAATGTATTAAGAGTCCATGTATGCTAAAATACGTCAGCAGTGTAGTGTATTTTCCATACAAAGCAGTCATGGATCTTGTTGACAAAAATACACAAGATTAACATGAATATGCTTTACTAGACTAGTGTTTCCAAAACACGATTTATTTCACTTTGCTCTATAGAAAAAAATCAAAAAGTTAAACCTTTTTTGAAAGCAAAGCCCAACTGTCTACTTCAGTTATGAAAATATCGACACCAGATTTAACATAAACATAGATAAGTACTATACCAAAAAGATAAGTGTTTCAGTTTTTATACTTTTTTCAAATTACTTTTATAGTGTCAAAAATAGTGATTTTTCGCTTAAGACATTTACTTTAGGGTGCAATATTTCATAGTAACCATGGAACGTTGGAGTGCGGTGCTTCGCTCTTCTGGCTGTCTAAATATGGGGCCTTAACATTAAATTGATATTATATTTATTTAAACATGTGGACACGCGTGAAAGTCTTGGTGTGTCCGGATGACAATATTAAGTATTAAAAATTTTAAGTTTTACTATCTGGACCGGACACATGTATGTCCAGTCTCTTGTGTCGTGTCAGTGAATCACTAAACAAACTTGGCTTTGTTACTCGATTTAAATAGTATTTGGGTTTTTAGATCTGCCATAAACTCAAATAGCAGAATAAGTATTAAAACATTTGAAAAAATAAATAATAAACACACAGGCGCTACAAAGTTTGCCGGGATTACTAGTAACACAGAAATAAATGTATATAATAATGTAAAAAAAGTATCCTCATGTCCGAATCCACGAACAGGTTAGCAGAGGTACAACCACGATTAGCCTAAGTTGACACTAAGTCCCACAATGTAATAGGTGGCAAGGCTATCTTAACGGGCAAGGTTTTTTTAAAATTGTAAATACATATTTTCAATTTTTTTTTGTTGCCCGACCCGGAGATCAATCCCTGGTTTGAAGAAGGTCCCGGCGTTGTCTTAAGAAGTCAATTTCGACGCCGGACCGCTAGACCACAGAGGCGATAATGTAGTTGTAAATATCTTAATCTAATTACTTTTCTTTGTTTCAGATTTAAGTATCAACTGGTGGTTATCATTATTCGTTTGTCTGTTTTTGTACAGTATTCGGTAGTTCACTCCAAAATGTTTTATTTATTTTGAATTTAAGGAATAGCTATTTCAAAAAATTATCATCAAAGTGTACAAATTCATATTACATATCCGAAATATTTAGTTAATAGTGGGAATTCTGTTGGCACATAATAAACTAAACTTACTGTAATATGTGTTTAAAATAATTTTATTGAACTATTTTAGTTTAAAAACTAAAACAATGTTAAAATATTCTGTTTTTTTTAAGCGTCTAGAGAGTAGAAAACAATATTTGAATACATTAAAAGTTTTATTTTAGTTTCGTATAGTTTGTGTCGGAATCCCCACCAACGCCTAGTAAATGAGAGGTTTTCGAATTTACGCTATATTAAAGTGTACGTAGTATAAATAGTACTGGCCAAATAATTAACGATACCTTTTCAATTTAAGTAAATAGGTAGGTACATTAAATCTAGGCTTTAAATTGTTAAGGACTTAAGTATACAAGAATCCCTAATTTTATTTAATAGCTAAGATGAAAGTTTGAAATATGTGTATATTATAAATTATATTTTATCCCTTGTTAGAAATGTTAAAAATTCTAATTAAATGGTTACTTATAATTTGGCCAGTGTGGCCTTACCACTAGCAACTATCGACTACTGGAAAGTTAATTCGGGTATCGGTTTTCTAGGACAACGAAAGTTTCCCACATTTGTAAGGTATTGGTAAGGAATTTACTGTGAGTGTACTAGGATAGCATAAAACAATGGTTTTATATAGAATAAGAAACTAAACAAGCACAAATCTTATGATAAGATATTGCGTCGATCAATGTAACGAATATATAACGAATTGCTAACCTCATATTATGAGCACCCTTGCAAGTTCAACATTGGCTTACTCCTCACAGGAGCCTGAAGTCGACTTAGATAACTAAATAAATTCTGAGACGTAACTCGCATCGTGATTTTGACACCCTTTTATGAAAATGCCTGGATCCGATTTAATTTTCGAACAGTCGTTATAAATATGTTCATGCTAGAAGTATTTACCTACTGGTCGCTCTGAAATGTTGTACCTGAAAATTCGAGTTAAACTCGTACCCTTTATATAAACCATAAATAAAACCTTTACTTTGATACCTTGAAGCAACATTATTTC
This sequence comes from Calephelis nemesis, assembly GCA_002245505.1. Classification (NCBI taxonomy): domain Eukaryota; kingdom Metazoa; phylum Arthropoda; class Insecta; order Lepidoptera; family Riodinidae; genus Calephelis; species Calephelis nemesis. The sequence continues at coordinate 9,322 of NJDD01001211.1, read as the reverse complement.
AAAAATTATGTTCCCTATCACCAACACTATTTGGTTTTGTGTTAGATGAGTAAAAGTTGAAGAAAAATATAAGTGTTAGTTACAAATGTGTACAATATTAGGTATAATAATTAAATACCGTAATACGACGGGAAGAAACAATCTTAGTGCACGTACAATAAAGGCGTGGTTTAAGGTAGGCAAAGTAAAAAAATCAATACTACTGCTTTAAAAGTCATTGTGCAGGCCCAGAGCCTTTACCATGAGTACATTACAATTTTTGAAGTGAAACTTCTTTAAAATCGTTGTGATTTCAAATCGGGTGCAACGGAAAGACGACAGGTAAGAGACACAAATATATATTCATCTCATTCTTTTGTCGATTTATTGAAGTTTCACTTCCATTGTATGTAAATCCCACACACATCTTTTTTTTATGGCCGGGAGTTTCGTTCTTCCAAGTACCAGAAGAGGCGCTGTTCAAATTGTCATTAGATGGATCGCTTTTAGGTTTTAGATCAATAAACTCGTGGTAAGGGCTCGGATTGTGATTTGAGACAAAGTTAAACTCTGATATAGACTATATAGTCTCCATGAACAAAACTTCACTGCCACCAATAAGTTTTTCAGAGCGACTACGCGGTCCTATTGTATAGAATTGTAACCTTATTGAAGACTGACCTCTTAGTTAAGAACTAATAAAATTTAAATATTCAATCTTGATACGTTATCATTTCTAGACAAATAGATAACAGATCGTTCATAAGAAGTAGATTTTATCTTCAGCTCAATAAATATTGTTAGACGATATAGCTAGGCCACTCTTTGTTTTAGATTTCATAATGTAAAACTAATGTAATGAATCACACATGCAAATGTTATATATTATATAATCTGAGTCATAAAAAGATATTAGTTTTTGTTAATATTTTCCACAAGAGTCAAACTTTACTTTAAATAATGTTAGACAGTATTAAACACGTTTTGGCTTCATAAGAAAACATTAATATATTTACAAGCTAGCGTTAATCGCATTTTAATTGGTATACGCACACACGCATATCTTTTTCTACAACACCAATCCGGTGTTTCGAATGTTTGTTTTTCATGTAATTTGCTGTTTTACGAAAAAAAAAGATGTTACCTATATATTTGTTATGCTGCAAAAGTTAATATTTAATGTGACCTTTCCACATTGCGCTATACATTCATCACAGCAAATCCATCTTTGTACCATGCTTTTTCTGCTTATGCTACTCGAATCAGAGAATTTGTCCTTCCACGCCTATGTATTAACTGGGCCTCGGATGGTTTTAAAGATCAGTATTTCAATGACGCTGTTCCATTCAACATTTTTGCCACCCTGCAACATTTTGGGCTAAGACATCGTAATCTATATCACCAAACGTACGGAAAAGTGAGCCTAGGTATTTAAACTATTACTTACAACTTTGCTGTGTCTTCGCTTATTCGTACAGAGTAGCGGTCTGGTGTACAAGCCATGTACTAAGTTTCGCTACATTCAGTTGTAACACCATTTCCAAGCACACCTGTCCACTTATCCAGGCTTTGTTTAATGCGCTCTTTCTGTGTATTTAGTAAAGCCACATAGTTCGTATACTGTTGACTCTAATTCATATCTATCTATCCGCTAATAGTGTTGGTCCGGGCTCCTTTGTAGAATAGACCATCTGCCTTCCTGCCAGGCAGCTCGTAAAAGGCGAGCATAGGCTGACTGCCACTAACACCGTGACATCTTACTAGGTGGTAGAGTTTCGCAGCGACTCGCTCGGATTGGTACCACCACCTTATCTATTCCTGCCGCCATAACGTCAATGCCTGCTGTTGACGTGTTCCGGTTGGAGGGTAAGGTAGCCGGTAAATTGACTTTTGCTCGAGGCCTTACATCCTGGCCTCAGGTTGGCAACGCACCATTACCACCTTTGGTGTCTCTAGGCGACGTGAATTTCTTACCATCAGGAAATCCGTCTGCTTGTTTGCCTTCCACTATTATAAAAAAAAATTGCAGCGCTAAACAAAAATTGGTTTAGTTATTAACTACATCTGCAATACTATAATAATTTCTTTATTTTGAACTAAGGTTAAAATAATACTAAAATCAAAAGCTTCTACTTTAACCACTTTCAAACCTATCCTTGCAATCCATAACATGCGTCTAGATCAGACATACTTGACTTTTGCGTAACTATTCTGAAACCCAAATCATTTATTTTTAAGGAATATGTTACATGTTATAACAATGTATAGTAAGTAATGTTACTTATTTTTTTGATCTTGAACAATTGCAAGCAAATAAGTTACATATAATAACACAACATGTTTGCGTTTAACAAATGACTGTTTAATGTTATAGAAAACATCACGCAATAGGTACACGAATTGAATAGTACGGAAAGTACAAAATGCAATTTAATTGAATAATTATTCAAAAATTTTAATCCTCGACGGAATTAAAGTTGTTATAAATTTGACGTGTGTGTGTGTGTGTGTGTGTGTGTGTGTGTGTGTGTGTGTGTGTCAAGATGGTTATTAGCTATATTGTGTTAAAGGTTTGTCGGAGTTATTGATTTTTTTATGATTATTATGAATTCGTTTCTGAAATCGAAATATCATCATTTTTATAAAGTTTTAATCATAAGATGTGATTTCTAAATTTAACTTTTTATTTTACTAGATTAGAATAATAAATTATCAACCTTAAAAATGTGTATATATTCAGAGAAACTGGAAGAGTGAACTTTCGTATTCGCGGGGCCGGATTAATCATTGGATCCCGTAGTAAATATTCAGAAAGGGGTTTTGAACAGCATAAACACTAGTGACCTTTGTAGATTTGTTCAAAAAATCAACGTCCGTTGTCGGTAGCGACGTTTAGCCAATGCTTAATCCGGAACTACGTGTTTGTATGCTATAATGTGTCAAAATTATTGTTTAGTGTATAGAGATGAATATTGTAAATAGGCCTAGCTAAGAACTAGATTAAGAACTGTGGAATAAAACGTTGATAAATAATTTGATTGTTTCTTTTTACTGATATTTACTAATATGATTCTGTTGCAATTAAATTTAAAAATATATAAACATAATCCGTTCAGCCTCTAATCGGTTTTAATTATATCTTTTTTGTATTTAAGAAGCAAAAATCATTAAAACTAATTTAAATGTATATTGGACCATTTACCACTAACAGGCTTACTATTAGTGTGTAATTTCAACACGAGAGGATTAAGTTTTAGCCCTGATGATGCTATATAAGCGAAACCGGTATTAATTATAAAGTAATAAATTATAAGTAATACAGTACAAGTGTTTCTTTCTTTAAAAATATGAATATTTGGAAGTTTTACCAAGTGCCGACGATGGAAAATATCAAATATATGAGAGGATTAGTTTAAAATTACTATACGTCTGTGTTTCCAACTGCGTGACAAAGAAATGAATTTAAAAAAATAATTATAGTGTCCATTTTGAAATCGAAGCAATATTTGTTACCGAACCGGTAAAATACTTTCTTGTAATTATAGAAATGTAATTTTGGAACGAAAAGAAGTCTTCGGAACATTTACGCCGCTCAACCAAATACAAAAACTTCTTTTTACTTTGTCACAGCAGAATTGCCGCCACTATTAAATTAGTAAAACGTTACAATGATTGAGACAACGGTCCCATACATCTCCGTTAGACGTATTTTCCAAACAAAACACTAAATGAGTAATTGCCAAAAATATGACTGTAAAAACCTCCCGAACAATTCGTCAAAAGAGTAATAAAAAATAATTTAGTAATGCTCTTATTCCGAACATACGAAGGTAAATATCGGACGAATACGCCATTTAGGTAAATAACGAATATTTATCCACAACTTCGTGTGGTATTGGATTCGAACCGAAAAGGAAATAAAAATGAATTGTACCCTTACATATCATATTTTACCATTTTGAGTAATAATTTTGGCTACATCTTTCGAAACCTTTAATTTCAATAACTTTGCATAAAAATTTTAGCCCCCACCTACTAATCTGTTTCTCGATCAACACTTTGCTTTATTTTATTTTACTAACGGCCTGCCCCGGCTTCGCACGGTTATGAAATATACATATAAACCTATTCACTTTATCTATTTTAAAACCGCATCAAAATCCGTTGCGTAGTTTTAAAGGTTTAAGCATACAAAGGGACATAGGGACACAGGAGACGACTTTGTTTTATACTATGTAGTGATTGTAGACCAAAAAACTTTCGTTTTGGAATAATGTTATTTCAGTATTTTATTGCCTTTGAGATAATTTTTTATATTTTTCAAAGCAAAAAGCTCAATTATAAACGACTACAAAGACTTACAATTAGGTATTTAGTTACAGTAGGTAACTACAGTAGTAGTTACCTACTATGCGGTAACTCGCAAACTCCTTAATGTATTGTTATTTATCCTGTCGTCTATTTAAATCTACATTTCAACTCTTTTAAGTGATTTTGTTTACTTGTACTATTTAAACCAATTCTAATATCATATATAAGAAAGCCTGTCTGTTTGTTGCTCTTTCACGACTACACCGCGGAACCGATTTTGATGAAATTTCATATCGCATCAAACACTGGCTATTTTTTACACAAATCTACCCCCATAAGTCTATAATAGGGGATGAACGTTTGTGAGAAAATCGTGCGCAAATAGCTAGTAAGAAATCTAGGGTCATTTTTTTACTTTTATAATGACAAGATTATTTTAAAAAAAGTAAAGAATCAAGATATTAAGTGTTTTATGTCCCAGATCGTCAGTTACGGGAGACATTATCTGTAGCACATAAATCTTACAAGTTTAAGGTAAGGAAGGCTAAGCACCGGACTCTAGGGCTCTTTAAGCCAATATCGGACAGTTTATTTTTATTTGTGTTTGACATAAAATGTTGGTCTCTATCCACTATATGGCTTACAAAGGTCTCAACTAATTACTGTTATTGTACTTTTATTAATAACTAGCTGTTTCCCGCGGCTTCGCCCGCGTAGTCTACTAATTTAACATTAAGCTCTATAACGCTGCCCGTTAAAATTTTAAGACAAAAAGTAGCCTTCGTCTTTTTCCAAAGTTTATTAATATTAAAATAAGTTCAGCAATTTTGCCGTCTAAACGGAACATACAATTTCTCTTAACTAATTTCACCTCAGATAAATAATAATATCTTTATTGTACACAAAACGTTATCACAAACATGAACATAAAGATAATACAGTACAATAGGCGAGCTTATCTCCAGCAACAGAGATTTCTACCAGCTGACAAGTAAAAAAGAAAAAAAAAAAACAGAAACAAACTTAAACGTATAAAAGTGTTAATAAATATTAGTAATACGTTATTACTTTACAGTTTTATCTGCATTTCAGCAAATCCTGTGAAATTAAAATGTATCTCAAGTTATAGAAGCTCACCCCTAAAAGAAGATTTTTTTCGAAGTTTTAAAAATATACATCGTCTCTGTGGTCTTAGCATACAGCATCGGATATGACTTCTAAGATTCTAGGTTCGATCTCCGGGCCGGGCAACATAAAAAAAAAAGATGGAAAATGTGAAGTTTCAATTTTCTACTAAAAATAACGTTGCCACTTGCCCGGGATCTGATAAGTGCCCGGTTGGCTACAGAATTGCCACCTTAGATAATAATATCTTCGGCTAGTCGTAGGTACTCTGGTTGTGCAGTTAGGCAGAACTAACTCTTCGGGGATATCTTCGGAAACTCACATTTAGAAATTTTAGGAACAAAATTTTCAGCTTTGAATGTTGTTGAAAAATCATTCTGCTCAAAATTACCAACAATGGTAATTTTACCAATAATGGTAATTTTACAATAAAAGAACGGGATCTTCCAGGGATACAGTGGCATGAGAACTCACTCTTGGCGTGGGGTACATAAAAATTAAAGACAGTTTAAGGAGAAAGAAAGTTTTTATTAATGTCTGACTCAACATCAACCTTATTTTCATTCTCTGTCTCATTGCTGCTCAAAAGTCGCAGCCGTTTGGCAGAGGCAGATTACCGAGAGAGTCGTAATCTTTTTCTCAGCCATTTTATTCAAAAGTATGTAATATAATATTGTTTACTTAAGAATGTAATTAAATTGGTAAACAAATTGCTCAAACGTTTGTTACTTAACGATAAGATATCGCCTATCCACGGTAAAAGAATTACCCTAAAATACTACAAAACCAAAATATTTATATATATTTTTATAACAAACTTATGTAAAGTAAAAGAAAACTTATTCAATTAAAAAGTATTGTACGATAATAACCGACATAGTTCAGAGAGTCAGCAAGCTGAAGTGGCAATGGGCAGGCCACATTGCTCGCAGAACCGACAACCGCTGGGGAAGAAAGGTTCTCGAGTGGCGGCCCCGCACCGGAGGACGTAGTGTTGGACGACCTCCCACCCGGTGGACTGATAATCTGGTCAAAGTCGCGGGGAGTCACTGGTTACAAGCGGCTGGTGATTTGTGGCGCTCTTTGGGGGAGGCCTATGTCCAGCAGTGGACGTCTTCCAGCTGATGATGATGATGATGATGTACGATAATATTCTGGAAAGAACAAATTTAAAAAGTAGCTCACTGCATACAACCGCTCCGTAAGGAGCCTACCACGCGACTAGGCCGTGCGATCGGTAGCTACAAAATCCTATTATCTATACTATTATTATTAAGAGGAAAACTTTGTTTGTTTGTTTGGTTGTAATGAATAGGCTTAAAAACTACTGGACCGATTTTAAAAATTATTTCACCATTCGAAAGCTACATTATCCCTGAGTGACATAGGAATTGTTTCATCAAAATCGGTGCAGTAAAACCCAAGTTACGCAGGCGAAGCTGCGTAAAACTGCTAGTAATAATATTATAATATATTATAATTATAATCATACTAATATTATAAAGAGGAAAACTTTGTTTATTTGTTTGTTTGGTTGTAATGAATAGGCTCAAAAATACTGGACCGATTTTAATAATTCTTTCACCATTCGAAAGCTACATTATCCATGAGTGACATAGGCTTTGTTTCATCCAAATCAGTATAGTAGAAGCCAAGTTACGCAGGCGAAGCTGCGTGAAACTGCTACTTATTATATAAGACTGTAGTGTTCTTTGGCCGGGCAGCATAGTACCAGTCTTGTAGAGCTAACTTAGCACAGTGACCGCCTCTCTCTCAGACAACTTGCCGACTTTGCACATCAGCTATTGTCGCAGTACTCGATCATTTGACGTTATTTTAAAACTGCGATATCTCCTATGATATGTATTTAAACCTAGTGATGCCTCTTTATGATTTATTTGAACCTAAATCATATATGCAATTCTAGGTACTTTTAAACACAGTACTGGCGGAAAACTAACATTTAGTTACAAATAAATTCAACGAATTCGATAAAATAATTTACTGTTTATCTATACCTATAATAAATCTGTAGAAGGGTCAATTCTGTACATTGAAAATATTGAAAAAAAATACCAAGCCCAAATATGTGATTAAAAATTTTTGTCTGTCTGTCTGTATGTTCAGGCATCACGTGAAAACTAACGGTTCGATTTAGTCGAAATTATACCTTATTATCCTGGGCATAAAACGGGATACTTTTTATTCTAAAAAACACGTAAAATTAAAAAATCTTAATTTTTCAGTTTTATCACACAAAGATCGACATCCGCGAGGATGAAATCAAATAAATTTTATTAATTCGACAGTACTGTGTTCAAGGGTACCTAAAATTACACATTCGATTAAAAATCTCTGTTTTTTCATTTGCGTCGTTCAGTTTACAAAAAGGAAAACTTGACATATTGCTTTATTTACGAATACAAGTTCCACCGTGACACCAGTGCTGCGGAAACGGCTTAAAGGGTTAGTGATGTGTAAGGTGGTAATGTCGCAAAAGAAAATACAGTACGTTTTTGGTTCTAACGTTTTCTTGCTAGAAACTTCGACCTGGACGACCGGAGATCCAAGTTGAAATTGAAGAATTGAAGACTATTGTGGAAGCAGATACATCGCAAACCACGTCCAAATTAGCGGTGGAGTTAGTGATGAGATTGTTCTAATTCACTTAAAGAAAATTGGTGAAGTTAAAACGCTTAAGAGGTGGATTTCTAACGAGCTGAATGAAGCAAACCGGCAAAAGCAGCTATCATTAAAAATGCATTAGCGCAACTCTGAAAGTCTTGTTAATAAACAGGGAGTAAAATACTCCTGAGTTCAGCCTGGTATTATAGTCTTTATTACAATGTAATACAGACTGTAATATCAACCTAATTTTACTTTTATGTTAGTCCATGTTTATTAATAAGACGGTAATAGTAGTATATCAGTTTTGTAGACAAACATCTCTGTTAAATTTCAACGCATGAATTAGGCATTTTAAGCCACAGCGAAATGTCAGCTATAGACTAATACGTCTACTAAAAAAAACGGCGAGTTGCACTCCGGGAGTGCCGGCAAAAGGGAAAACTTGAATATTAATGTTGTGCATTTTTGATATTTTGAAATGGTAAGGGAATATTTATGCACGAATTGCTTTAATTCTCAGTATAAAAGTACTATTGTTTATGTGGTAAAATACAATACTCATTTGTTGCGCTATCGTACACAAACATGACAACACGAACATTTGCGCAAGCACCCTGCGCCGTCTAAACGAAACAGCAAGTGCCGCCGTTTATGCCGTACTTCCCCCTTCCTTCCTCTTCTACACCGCGACGGCTGTTTACTCTTCATCGGTCTTACGAACTTTCGATCAGGTCACGTGTCCTGATGCGAGTTTAGAAGTTTTTACCCATTCCAAAGAAGTGCGCAACGCCGCTAAAGAAGTTTTCATTTAAAAAAAATCTTTGACACTCAAATACAATAGCACAAAAATTAAGTTAAGTCTTGGTTTAGTTTTACACTAGCATTGGTTACCTAGCTACACCACTGGTTTCTGGTTAACATATTACTGGTTAGAATAATTGCTTTTGAATTTAATTTCTCAAGTGTAATTAGTGCATTAATAATAAACAGTATAAGTTATTACTAAACGGATTTGAGTACTTTTTAAGGAAGTCGTACACGATAATGGCAAACACTTATGGCGTCAGGAGCAAGTAAGGCGATGAATTCATATTCGGGGAAGTTGTTGCCATAGCTCTCACCAGTGGTTCTGATGGTAATGACTAATTTAACCCATGCTCATGGTATATTTTAAAATGACATTTCGTCATGAATTTCATTTCCAAGTGAAATAAAGTGGCAACGGATATAATCGTTGAATTTCAATCACTGTGCATAACTGTGAGTGCAGTAATTAGAC
>NJDD01001210.1:9907-24079 GCA_002245505.1 Calephelis nemesis | reverse complement strand
GTGACACTGCTCCTGCTGTTTTACCTGTCATCGCCTTGGCCCCATCTGTACAAATCGCTCATTCGGTGCAACATTGACGTAATTGTACATTTTGTGATTTTTCAGGAGAGGGAAATAAAGATTGAATTTATTTTGTTTTCCAAATAATATTAGGAAGTACTGAAATATATAAGAATTAACTATTGTAAAAAATGGCCACATTTGTGTATTTTTCGTTTATAATTATAGCATTCGGATATATTTAATATTAATTACGAAATAATATTTTTTTATTAATTTATTATTACCTGCATTTGTGTCATTGTTTCATCAGAATTTGTGATTTACCTCCTATATTGACCATACAAAATTAACTACTTTATGACAAAATAAAACCATTTTATGTTTAAATCAACTTCTGTTTTTATTTGGGTATCTTTAACTTTTTATAATAATAACAGTCTTAGAAAATTTTAATACTTAATTTAAAAAAGGGCACTTATACCTAATATTAATAGTAACATTCAGTCTCAAACAATTTAACAATTACTTATTAAGAAATGGCACAATAATCACAATAGGTTTCGCCTAATTATTATTAAGTGCTTAAATAATAAGTTGCTTAATAGCGAATAGGACTAAGTTGAAAAAATAGAATCATAGAAACTTTTGTAATAAGACGGAATAATATTGTTTCTAAATAATTCCTTTATACCATTCTGCTTGGTTTGTGAAATAGAAATTTTGTTATTATACGCTGGTTTCAAACTTATATCTTTTATATTTGTATCACTCTTGGATGTCCTTGTTCTTGTCTTTAATTTAGCATCTTTCCAGTTCTCTTCATACTTAGTCTTAAATCTATATGTATCACTGTCTTTTTTAAATTCAATAATTCTTATATCATTCGTTTTTATTGCATTCCCATCATTATCTTTTACCATGTTTATCCCAATCTCGTCAGCTAAGACTTTCACATCATAAAAATCACAATAGTTTAGCTCCTTCACATCAAATAATTTTCCATTTTTCTTAGCAGACCTAATAATTTGCACATATTGGTCCGGTACGTAAATAGGTCCTGATTTTCTAGATCTTTTGATGGCTCTTTCTATAATTTAGTGGACAGTATCGCCCTCATTTTGAGTATGCCCTCGAACTAAAAATGTATGGGTTATTGAGCTGATTCTTAATGTTGCAACAGCGTAAGCATACATAGCAAAGACATACCCGAAATATTAAATGTGTTCATTATTTAAATACCTTTATCTATTAGGCCACTAATAATATTACTAACATTTTCACTTTACCTATTCTTCTGCTGTCCACAACAATTATCAGAGTATAAGACTATTTCACAATCGGGGCCTTTTTCAGCTATACCTTGTAGGAATTTGAACACACATGTGCCTATTTCTACTGCACCTCTATTTCCCAGAGCTTCGTGCCAAAAGAAACAAGTTGTGCTTTGGTCTTTAAAGTTGGTAATCTGGAATAACAAATTTGAATTTAGTGGGAAGTCACATTATTTTTAACAACCAAATTTACAAATTATAAGTAATTATAGTTTTTACGTACAGTTAAATTTAGACAATTCAGTTTCGATTTATAATAGAAACTTGATGAGTCACCAATGGGCACAGGCATAACGGCTTGTAAATCATAAATAGCTACAGTTGCATTATTTTCTGGCAGTGCACAGGCCGTTATGTCATTTCTTTTCTCCTGCTGGCTTAGTTCCTTTTGTCGTTGATGTTCTTCATAGCTCTCTTCAAGTTTTAGTTTTTCTTCACCAACTGCATTTTTATAGGATACACATAGATCACATTGATCTTTTTTTGGCACGAAAAATGAAATGTTGTAGTCGTTATTGAAAATACGATAATATGTATCGTAATTTCTTTCTATCGAATTAATGTGATTTCGAACAGAATTTATAATGTCTGGGTCAGTTTTCGACTGTTTACCGTGTTTGCCGCGTTGGTCGATTGGCGCAATACCCAAGGAATCAGTTTTAGTTTTATTTTCAATTACAGTTCGTAAGGTCCGTTCTGAAATTCCTAGAGTGTTCACCAAAAATGTTTTGCAGACTCTGTACGATTTACCTTCACTCATTAAAGAATAGTAGGTATTGGGTTTTCTATTTTCTGTATTTGCTTTTAATCGACGTTGCACCGGCAACAATACAGTCACGGTTGCATTCAAAAAATCACGCTGACGTTGCAATGAAGATAAACCCCAATACGTTTCAAAAATTTGAGATCGACTCTGTTCTAAAATTTTTTTCGAGCAAGAATATCTGCACTTATCTGAACAAGAAGGTTTCATTAATTTTGCAAGACAAGTTTTGCCAGTACGAGATATACTTTCCTGAGTTTTTAAGTAGCTTTGCTTTGTTTTTTATCCAGTTACTTTCATTCCTTGTTCTTTTCTTTCGATTTATATTAGACGATAAGTTATTATTTTCTATGATAGATAAAGTATTATTCGTTAGTGATTCATTATTAGAAATTATTGCTGGTGAAAAAACATCTCGTATCGTATTATTACATTGTTCTATTGTAAGGTTACTTTGTACCAAAGTTGACTGACTAACTATTGTAGCATTAGAAATTGCCTCATTCAAAAACGATGAATTGCAGCTACTGGATGAAGTAGAACTCGAAGAAGAACATCTACGATAACGCTTTTGCTTTTCTAGGCGATACTCATCGCCACTATCATCAGGTGAGAAGTCTTTATCCGAATGTTCTTCATTGATATTGTTGTTAGTTAGAGTAACCGAATCATTCTGAAGTGACAACGCATGAGTTTCAGGGACTTCGGCGTCGGTAGAAATACTCGATGATGACGAGCTAGATGATAAAGAGGAACTGTTTGAGCTTGAGGAAGACATTTTGCGATCACGAATAATTTTACTGGCTTCTGGTATATTTTTGTAATCTGTATGTGTGGTATTCAAACTGATATTAATGTTTTCTGTGTTGGGATTTGTTTCATTTGTATTGGTAGACTTTGACGAAGGTTCTAGTTGTAAGGTATTTACCTTATCTTGATTAGTTTCATCAATTGATACATATGGATGTTTTATCGTATTATCCTCAACTATCGAAAGTGTCAATCTATTATAGTGTTCTAAAAAAAAGTGATATAAATTTTAAAATAAAAACAATAATAAAATACTCGCAATTAGGGAATATAGCATTCACCTAATGTCGTTTGTTTTTTACACTCACCTAACTGACTATGCCGACTATGAACACTGTCATCTACGTTAGCGTTTGCAAAAGGTGGTACATTAATGCCAGTTATTGCATTTGCCAAAATTCTTGTTCTTCTATCCATTATTGTAAAAATTTATAAAAGCCAATGAAGTAAAATTCTAAAACGACATAATTACACAAAATTACTTCATTGTTTCTAAAAAGTTACAAACATGCACAAACACAATGTCACAATTACACAAATACGTCGTCAGTGTAATAAAAATCATGAAAGTTGGAGTTACAACGTCATAATTACATTAATATGTCATTGTTGATATAAATAGTTACAAAAATCGCAACAACAATGTCTTAATTGTACAAATGTGACGTTGTTCCGCCAGAAATATAAAAAAAATGTCATAATTACCGTTACGACGATATAGAACTCAAACACGTTCACACTAAGCGGAGCTCCCCGCGCAACTGACCAATGTGACGATGTGTCTTCAGAAAGTCTACTATTTGCTGTTATTGGAATAACGACATTAACGCCATCTAGTTAAAAATATCCCAAAATACAATTCTGTCGATGTTTCTCCGCGTGTAAATAATCTTTACGAGATTTGTGGCATACTTATCTCGTTTTTGGAAAAAAGTGTAATTACGTCATTGTTGCACCAAATGAGCGAAATGTCAATGCAATTGTTCCAACTGAGATTATTTTCTTCAAAAAATATATTTATTTCATTAAAAATTTCTTCCCCGGTAGTGTTTGTAAGCAGCGGTGAACATATAAGCATGTCTTCTTCAAAAGAACTTTTATATGGATATCTCACAATAACCAGCAGGATAGCCAAACCAGCGACATCAGTCGACTCGTCCATTTGCAAGGCGAATCGTGTATTTTGTAGACGTGTAACTAGTTCTTGTTTGACGTAGCTTGCCAGATCATCGATTCGTCGTGAAACTGTATCATTTGATAGCGGAACAGTAGAAAGATGCTTTGCAGATTTTTCATCAAGCATACATTTTGTTATGTCTAATACACATGGTTTTATTAAATTTGCACCTGTTTGTGCAATGCGATAGCTAACTAAATATGATGCCTCCGTGGCCTTTTCGTTGATAGTTTGTGTTACATGCATCATATTTTTTTGACTTTCTAATAACTGGTCTTTATTGCGAATAAAAAATTCTTTATTCTTGTCTTTAGACTCGGGGTGTACAGTTTCTAAATGTCGGCGCAATTTGGCAGGTGCCATGGAACTATTAGGAATAAGTTTACTACAGATCATGCAGAGAGGTGAGCCGTTGAGCAGTTTACTACTGAGCATGCAGAGAGGTGAGCCGTTGGAATCAACAAATCCGAAACTGATATAAGATTCATCATACTTCCTTCTTTTTGTCTTTGAAAACGTCGAGCTTGACGTCTTGGCATCATCTTCTGGATCGGTGATTGCTATATTCTCCGCGCGCACTGCTTTTGAACATTCAGCGTTATTAGAAGATGTTGCAACACGTTTAACACCTTTAAGCCAACGTTCCATTCTTCTTTATTTATAATGTTACACGTCAGGATAGTGGGGCTTAAACAATGCACAATCGTTACTGCGTATAAGAGACTAAATTTAGTACCTACAGTGAAGAAATGTATAAAACTGAGACAACAGAATACAGCAGGCAGTAAAACAATGAACACTATTTTCTCGCTAGCGAGCTTGTAGGTAAGTAGGTAGTAACTTATCGCTTCGAACGCTAATCGTCAACTGACGACGCGCGCTCGTAAATATCGCCTTACCCCCGTAAGGAGGTAGGGAAAAGGTGCCGGGGCGTTAGCCCCTTGTCCTTGGTGTCTATCGCTGGCTGTTAAAACAGCCAGGTCATTGGGTGAGGAAGTTATATCCTTGGGTCAATTCCGGTGGTTTAGCCCTCCCCTAGCACTACCCCCGATCTTCACGTCACCCCGTGCGATCAGCCCTACCAGGTGGAACCCCGTGGGGGGAAGCCCAGCAGGAGCGATCAGCGAACGTAGGTGACGACTTAGCGGGAGCGGCGTGGGTGGGGGAGGGAAGTTTTGTGGCCATGTTAAGTACGCGGGAGATCGCGCGGGTATGGCTTCGCGTCTGGGGGACGCGCGTGCCAGGGGGCGATGTCTGTAATGTGCGGGTGCGCCGAATGGTCGGCGCGCTCGAACATGGTATCTCTAAGTTGTGAGATGAAGGCCTCAATGCTCTCCATTCGCAAGTCCCTCTGTATGACGCTGTTCCTGACGTATCTGGGAGCGTCAGTGATCCTCCTGATGCAGGCATTCTGGAAGCTCTGCAGGTTCTTCCTTTGAGTGGTGGAGATCAGGTTGTACCAGGCTGGGGAGGCGTAAGTCAGTATGGACCTGACGTATGTCTTATACAACCCCAGCTTCGTCTTCAAAGGGAGTCGTGAGGAGAGCACCGGGCGCAGAGCAGACATCGCCGCGCGCGCTTTCCCGATCGTTTCCTTAACGTGGGTGCTCATTATCAGTCCGGTGTCTATAGTGACCCCGAGGTATTTAACCTTACGGGACCACTTTATCTCTTGACCGCCGAGTTTGAGCAGCGGTAGGTTTTTATTTCGCCTAGGTGTTAGGGCCTGCGTCTTATTCACATTCACCGTCAGCCGCCATTTCCCAAGCCAGTCCGGAAGTAAATCTAGACTGGCCTGAGTCTTGCCGGCCGCGTGTCTCTGTGACATCGACACGGAGAGGTAGGCTGCGTCGTCGGCATACAATGCCAGCGTGCAGCCCATACCCACGGGAATGTCATCGGTGTATTGTGAGTAAAGCGCAGGGGACAGGCCTTGGGGAACTCCGGCAGCGATGGTGCGCTCGATGGAAAGAGCGTCTTCCACCACCACTCGAAATCGGCGGTCTTTGAGGAAGGAAGCTAACACCTTCAAAATTCTAAGTGGGGTGTGATTTTTGGCCATCTTATAGAGGAGCCCCTCGTGCCAAACACGGTCGAACGCCTTTTCCATGTCCAGGAGAACCGCAACGGACTGCTCGCGCTTGTTCAGCGCCGCAGTCAAAATATGCATAACCCTGGACAGCTGAAGGGTGGTACTGTGTTCAGCTCTGAACCCGAATTGCTCCGGGCGGGGGCGGAAATGCTGGTGCAAGTGCTGCAGCAGGAGTTTCTCGAATATCTTAGACATCGCCGGCAGCAGGGTTATAGGCCTGTAGCTGGCGGGGTCCAAGACATTCTTACCTTGTTTGGGCAGCATGATGACGTGGCCCGTTTTCCAGGCCGCTGGAAATTCCCCAGTGCGCATGATGCCATTGAACAAGCGCGTCAGTGCCGCTACCGTGCGGTGCGGTAAGTGACGCAGGACCTTGTTCGTAATGGCATCCGCACCAGGGGCCTTGTTTGGTTTGGATCTCATGATCTCTCGCCGAACAGAATTGGGCGAGAAGACTATGGGATCCTCACCAGGCGTTAGCGGTTGTGCTAGGTGGTCAGCAACATAGGCTACTACCGCTGCAGCATGACGACGCGCGACGCGCGATCGCCGCTTTTATAATTAGTCCTAGACTTGATCTCAAATATTCTCGAAAATACTCGAGTCGGCATCTTTGATAAACAAAAAGCAAAAACAAAGACAGAAATTTAAAAATTGCGTTGTAAACAATATCGACTTTATCCTTTGAAGTTAGAGTTGAAAGTCGCTTGTTGACAACTATAGCGTCTAATTCAGAGGCGGCTTTTATCAAAGAGACTGCGCACTCACAAGTATACTACCCGCTCGCTTTAAGTTTGCCGCTGGCGATAGGTATGACGTCCGAAAAGAAATATTTTTTATTTAATTGTAACAATAAAAATTGTCTACGTACATATTTAGTTAAAACTATGATACATTGTAAATTTTGTTGTCACGTGGGGGAGGGTACGCGCATTCCACAGACCTGCAAACTTAGAGCGAACGGGTTGTACAAGTATAACATTGTTGATACCAAACTTATGAGATATTGTACCAGCTAGCGTTTTGTCCCGGCGCGGCCGCGGAGTCCGCGCAGCCGCGGAGCGACTAAAGAGAGGTGTTTTGATTTTTTTTTTTTCAAAATTCTTGCGGAACCCCGATGGAGGTATCATGGAACCCTAGGGTTCCGCGGAACACACTTAGAGTATAGCTGATCTAGTTGGTTCACTATATCTAAGTATAAAGGTATTATGTATTTTTATGTATTAGCATTGTTGACACCCATAACAAATGTATGTAGCAGTAAAACTTATTTTGCGGTGGAAACATAGGCACTGGTTGGTAGTGCAGTCTTCAAGTTACATACTGGATGTTCATTCAGGGCATACTTCACATCTAATAGAGCATACTATTCAACCTAGCTAGACTCCTGTCGAAGGAGAGCGAGGTTTCTAAACCAATGATCCCTACCCACTTTATATTGGATCTGCTCAAGTGGTAGAGTGCTGTGCAGTGGGTGGCTTGGATTGGTACAACTGCTTTAATTCTTTTATTCCTTCCAGTATACTGTCAGTACTGTCAGAGTATCACAAGTGGTCTAAGATTTCAGCCACAAGATAATGATGTAACAGTTACATCTGATTATCAGGTTATGTTTGTTTGTTACTTATAACATGAATTTTTTTTAAGGATTTTTATGAAATAGAATGACAGGAAATTAACCTTCCGTAAACCACGTGGGTAAAATTTGCATCCTGCACTATGTGGGGTTTCCTATACCCCAACATCATTCTATCTATATATAGGGAATATCTTTCTAAAGTTTATTTTATACATACTTATATTATTTCTGGACTATTAGGAAATAAAAATTAAATGAATTTGTTAAATATAATCAACATCTTTCATATGTATAGGCACTGTAACAAAAATAGTGTTTTTTATCAACTAAAATGAGACCATATTCTTTGGTTTAGCCTTTAAGAAAAAAAACTTAACTAAAAACTTCTTATTGCCCGTTATTTCAGGTCCTAATGAGTAAAGAAATAAAAATAGAATAAAAATAACTAAACATAATTAGTATTCTTGAGATCCCAGTTGGTTCAAATCTGCACAATTTTTACAAAAGAAATATGCGTGCTCTAAGCATATAGGTATTTCGCATCGCTCGCAACCGTACTTGGTCTTTCGATCTTTTCTTCTGTCGCATTCAGAACATCTTGTTACACGTCTTGGCATCTTCTTTGGTGGTTCCACACTAGGTTCACCAAGTAAGACGTGTATACGCTTACGAGAATCTCTTGGAATTCGTGGATTATCTTTGCGGTTTCTCATATGGTCTTCAATCAAAGCCATACCCACATCATGAATAAACTTCCTCCTGTTGTTAGATTTTCCTGCTTCAATGCCATTATTGAACCATAGCGTTGATTCCTGCATGATTGAGCATCGAGAAAAATAAAGTGAGAGGCCAGCGTTTGCTGTTACGAGAAACATCATATGTTCTGGCAAGTTTGTCGACCACATCTACTCCACTTTTGGTTTCATTATAAAATGTAATCATGGATGGCTTCTGCTTGATTCCAGTTTCATGGTCAATTTCCATATCATGATGAAGAGAAGACATCATATAAACACACTTTCGAGGCTTTGGAACGTAAGAAAGGAGAGTAATACCTTTTTGAAAGCCAAATCGTGATGCGTATTCCTCTTGAGTTTGCTTGAAACATAATGGAATGCAAGCTTTATTAGCCCTCAAAGTACCAACTATCGTTAATTTATGTTTATGCAACAAGTTTTCAGCAGTTTCATGACTGGTAAAGAAATTGTCCATAGTAATATTTCTTGACGAGCCGAAAACGCAGTTTACCATACGATTGACTAAGTCAAATGGCTTATTGCTCAACGCAAAGGGACTGTTGTCTAGCTGTTTGCCGCAGTAAATTTCTAAATGTACAGTGTAAAATGTTTTAGCGTCGACTAAGGCATATATTTTGATTCCATACTTTGCAGGTTTCGATGGGATATACTTCCGAAATCCGCACCTCCCTCGAAAGGCAACCAATTCTTCGTCAAGTGTTAGGTATTCGGATGGTGTATATGCATTTTTGCAAACCTGTACAAAGGTTTCAAATATGTCTCGGATTGGTGCTAAACGATCAGTCTTAATTCTGTCTTCTCTAGTCGTAGCGTCATCAAATCTTATATTATTTAGTAGGTACGAAAATCGATTTTTAGACATCGTGCATCGAAATATTTCGATTCCAGTACCATCTGAAGCCCAGAGGTCATTGAGATTTTGTCTCCCAGAACGATACAATCCTGCTAAAAATAAAAGCCCAAAAACAGCTTTCATCTCACATGCATTTGTTTCTTTATAGATAACATTTAGCAGTTCATCGTTTGATGGCTGTGGTCTCGAAAAACATATCTTTATATTCGTATGTTTCACAATCGATTCAAGTATTTCATTGGAAATAAATACTTCAAAACATTCTAAACTGGTTTTCTTGTCTTTATATTGACTTTTCACTCCCGGCAAATGTGTAATTATATTTTCTCTTCTCGTACGAACGTTAGTTCTCAACGGCTCCTTTTGCCATTTTGTTTTTCCATCTTTACCAATATAAAAGCCTTGCGAGCCAGAAGACTCACCTCCCGGAGAAATCTCTACGTCGTCTACATCCTCTTCAATGTCACTTTCAGATTGAGCACTCAAATGATCCGAATCACCTTCACTTCCGGGTAAATATTGCTCATCTATGTCACCATCATTATCGTCCATAAGTGCTGATAAAATATCCTGATCAACTATACGTCGAGCCATTATGAGATCTGTAAACAAATACACAAACGATTAAAACAATTAAAAAAACAAAATAAATAAATATTTATGTAGAAATAGGTATATTTTGCACGTCATACTACTTACCTTTTAGACGACGTCCCGAACTACGTGGGGTTTGTGACACCCTGCCACACTTTGTGAGCGACCGTCCGCTGCGCCCGCGACGCTAGTACTTAGGATTGAGTTAAAAATATCGATATATCAAAATATCGATATTTTTTCAATAAATAATCGATAATTATCGTCGATATTTTAAATCTTGATATATCAAAAATCGATATTTTTTTCCGGATATCAAATTTGATATTTATTTATGAGCTCTCGTTCCACTTCAGTTCTCGATTAAGACCGCATTCGCAAACCAAGTCGATTAGTACCTGACAGTAGTCTGTGTCAGTCGCACATTAATATTTTGCATTTAATGCTATCCTTTACTTTAAGGAACAGAAACAGCTCCATATCTGTCTATCTCTATCTCCGAAATGGTTTACGCATTTAAACTATCGTATAGCACGTTCTCGCTTACTCTTGGCTCAGTGAATCGGTATTTTAGTCGTTCGAAAATGAATCTTAAAACTAGTGAGCTAGAGATATGATTGGAAATGGGGTGAGCCGAAGAGCTTATCTTTCACTTGCACGGATTGCTAATATTTCGATATATATCGATATTTTTACACGATAATCGATAAATATCGATAGCTTTAAATAATATCGATATATCAAATATCGATATATTTCTTTCATTTGCCCATCCCTACAGTAGTACTAAATCACTGTTACTATGCGAAGCGGCAACGTCGCAACTCCAGCTACACGACGATTCGAGGAATTCACGCGGCTGTTTTATACTATAGGGCGATTTTTGTTTCGCTAGGGTTTATTAAACCCCACGTAGTGCACGGAAGGTTAAAATAAAATAATTTATTTCTGTTCTATGTTTTATTTCTGACTTCACCATTTACTTTAAAATAATTTTATAGCTTAACTTACCCTATCAACAGTAAACTATGACCATTTTAAAATCGGCTGGAAGATTTTCCTCCTATCAAGAGGAGAAATGGCAAAACAAAGTAGTTGCAAACCGAGATTTCTTTAATTACTTTGAACATAACTGCATGTTTTGCAGCTTCCGAGCCCTTTTTGTATGCGGATGATCTGAAGTTCATTAAGGAAATAAAAACAGATGAAGACGCTGCCTTGCTTCAGAGTGATTTGTCTAAATTAGGTGAATGGTGTACATCTAACGGAATGCTATTGAATTTAGACAAATGCTTTCATGTTAAGTTTACACGGAAACTTAACTCACGTAATGATAATTACTATGTTGGACAACATAAAGTGTGCAGAGTGGATGAAATCAAAGATCTTGGAGTAGTATTTGACCGAAAGCTAACATTTTTGCCGCATATAGATTATATCATTCGCAAAGCTTCGAAAATGCTGGGATTTCTCATTCGGACCGTCAAGGTATTTAAAAACTACAAATTAAAGATTATTTTGTATTATAGCCTAGTTAGAAGCCTGTTGGAGTATTGTAGTGTTGTACGGAGACCACACTATGCAACTCACACTCTACGGTTGGAGAGGGTACAAAAACGTTTTTTGTGGCATATTTCGTATAGTAGTGGTATGACTAAAGAATACAAATCTTACAAATCGAAATTACAAAGGTTTAATATGCATTCCCTGGAAACCCGTGGGAAGCTTTTAGATTTCTTGTTTTTTCTAAGATTGCTACGTTACGAAATTGATTGCCCTAAATTTCTGCATAGAATAGACTTTCGAGTGCCAAGAGCATATCCTCGTGGCTAAATTACTCCTCTATGTCCACCATTACGTAGAACTGTTGCCGGTGCGAATTCTTCATTATCCAGGTTGTGTAAATTAGTCAATGAGTATAATAATTTTATTGACATTTATTCCGACTCACCTAACAAGCTCCGTAGAATCTTTATGAGCTACAAGTAAATTATTCACCTTTTTATCCTAGTTTTAAAGTATTTCTTATCATATTCTGAGTTCTTTTATTGTTCAGTTTCCATGAATGAATGAGGTGTTTACCTATAATTGTTTGTTACAATTAGCTTTTTATTTTTACAGAGTTTGTTAAAATGTTATATCATTGTAAACAAATGTTGGTAAACCATATAAATAAATAAATAAAACATGTTTTTAGCATTAATTCTATTCTCTCTGTACAATTATTAACTTTTTAAAAGCTTGCATGACAATAATTTCAATTAATAAATTACATTCTGGAATTGAACATTAAAGAAGCTTGTCCCTTTTTTGCACAAACCTGAAAAATCTAAACGTAGGTATTTAAACATATTTGCATTGGTTTTAACAGTTGAATGGGCAGATAATATATAGGTACGTATTTTTTGTTAAATCATCATTTGGTCATATACTGCACGCCATGTCCTTTACATGATAGGCAGAGAGTATCATTTGGTCACCTAATGTCAAAGTCCATTCTTATCTTGTGTTTACTGAAATGTTACTTAAATAAAGATAAACATTTACACATGACTTTACTTACGAATTTACTAAAACAGCTTAAAATTTGCTTACTGGTGCTTGTTAAGGTTCTAGTTATTTGGACAAAGTTAATTATTTGTTTATATCTAGCTCTTCTCGCGGTTCAGTCTGCGTGGAATTTAACAAAAGTCTGAAATAAAAGTAGCCTTAGTTACTTATTATTACATCAGTTACCTGCCATGCCAGGCTAAGGATATCTCAAAGTGAAATATCGTCGGTCGGAAACAGTACTGGAACATTTCAAAATGATAGTACTTGAGTAAAATTAAGGTTGAAAGTTTTTGAAATTATTCAAATCAAATTTTTCATTATCAAGATAATTTTGTATTATTTTATCTATTGACAAATTATGCAGATTAAAGCCAATTTTATTGTGTTTTTTATAGATATACGTAACATTAGTCGTTTTTATGATATCAGTATTTTTGTGAAATGTTCCAGTAATGAATTATTTATTTTTGTAAATCTAAGACCTAATTGGAATATTTCTACATAGACCAGAAAGGAAATTAATAAGACGATTAATTTTATATCAATTATTAGGTTTAGGTTTTATTAGAACTAGGTTTACTTAATATCAAAACAAACAGCAATTTAAAAAATTTTACATTTTAGGAACATACAGGTCGGACCGAATACATTCTTTTTTAAAAAGATGGTAAACAAATTAAAAGTGTGAAACTTAAAATAATACAAGGTGGTTTTTTACTAATCGCCATCAATATGATCACCAGATTCTAAATGATTATCTCCAGCTTCCAAACTTGAGTAATACTCTCGGTATATCCTTGGAATGACATTTGAATCGCATAAAGAGAGCAAATCTTTTTTCTTTAGGCTTGATATATTTGGTCGCTGGTGGTACTTATTTTGTAGATGTAGTTCAACATTTGCGGCAGCTCTACCTCTAGTTTTGTTACGCACATTTAAGCACTTCATCGTTGCACTCGGATCATAGGTGTCGTTATAAAAAATCAAGTATGGAGACGACGCCTGCATGAAAATTTTTTTGATGTCGTTCCACACAACACGATCACCGTCATTGTTAACAGTGAAGTTTTTGCCAAACTGTGTTACTAGGTGCTTTAAATCGAGTATGTCACTGAAATCTAATTCAATTGCTTCGTATGGAGTTCCAGTCTTCTTAGCGCATTGTATAACTGATTTCCATTGTGTTGGCACAAAAATGGATCCATTTTTCAGTATACGCGTCTTCTCCCGTTCGATTGTACTATGCATGCTGTCCCCTTCATTCTGGGTGTGTCCAACAACCAAGTATTTATGTGTTATTGAGACAACACCCAGCACTTTAATAGCATAGTGGTATAGGCCTAATAAATATTTGTTTTTGTTCTGTGCAGAACAATTGTCAGTGTAGAAAATAACATTTTTACCAACACAGTGGTCTTTCATAAATTTGAAAATACACGTTCCGACTTCATCGCAGCCTTTTCCTCCTAAAGATTCATTCCACAAGTAGCAAAAAGCTTGTTTTGCAACAACATCATAAACAGTGCAGTTGTACACGTTTAATCTTCTTTTATAAAAGAAAAGAGAATCGTTTCCGCACGGTGTCTGCAGTACCGCTTGCATATCATAACAACAAATAATCTTTTCAGAATCAGTTCGGCATGTTTCTATGTCTGCTTT
>NJDD01001209.1:107944-150551 GCA_002245505.1 Calephelis nemesis | reverse complement strand
ATGTTCGTAACGTTGTTAAAATCATGAACGTTGTTTAGATCAATAAGTACCAAGTACCTAAAGTAAAAATACTCCCATTTTTATTTATGAGGACTATTAGAAAATTTTATTAGTTCTTAGCAACTAAGTTTACCTAATATTTTTAATAAATGCTATATTTCTACGGTTTTAGTTTTCATTTGCATCATATATTTTAAATTATTTAACAGATTTTAAAATATTATAATGTCTTTTTTAGTTAAAACATACAGTGAAAGTTAAAGTAATAGTGACACGAAATGAAATTTTTAAAAATAGTCCATTCTTTATCAACATAAACTACAAAATGCCCTAATATCATTAAAATTACAAGTATATACATTGATTTTCCCGAAAACCGCATTCAGAAACCCCTATTAGAAAAAGTTAGCAATCATCCCAAAATTAAAAACTTCAAACCCTAATTACTTAAAATAGCAGTTTTTGGATAACGTCCCTATCGTTCTAAGTGTGCGAAACACAGTAGGGATATGTAAGGTGGTGATACCAGTCTAGGCGAGTCGTTGCAAAACTCAACTACCTAAATTTGATTTGTTCTAATGATAAATTCGAAGTATGTTTTAGTGTTAAACGTACCGTAAACAAGCAATGAACACGTAAAATCAATAACATTTAATTTAATTCGTAATTTTTATATACATTTTATGCAATTCGTATTAGCTTTAAGATTCATCCTATATTATGACTTAGTTCAGAGTAAGCTGGAAACTTTCGCGAAACTCGTTATTTTCCATCATTTTTTATCGCAAGAATCGCTAAGCCGTGAAAATGTTTTTACTTTAATAAATATATTCTGTAATCTAAAATTTATTCTTAGACCTTTATTAAAAATTAAACTAATTTGCTTGTCAAGATCTGAAAGGAAATTATATAAAATTATTTTATGGATAAACACGCGGATAATATTTCTCATTCCTAGCAAACATTACGATTTTTAAGCTCTATGTAACGATCTCATATTTTGATACGATTTTTGCTAAATATTGTATTAAATTTTGTGTAACAATTCTTAATACTTTCATAGAAACCGCAGCATCAAAAAAATTGGACTTTATTTAATTTATCTATAAATATGTGATGCCAAAACTTTGGACCCCTTTTTACAAAAATTGCGCGGATGCAGGAGTATAAATTTTGGCACACATACAGTTTATGTGTCGGAGAAGTGCAGAATGCTAATAATTTTCAATAATTATGCTTATAAAGTACATTAAAACAACAAATAAAACATTACCCACACTACCATGCATTTGACACTCACAAACACAAATACTGATGATAACAATAAAAGATGGCGCACTAACTATTCAAAAAACAAAGTAAAAGAGAAATGAAGATGGCGTTCTTATCAACCAGATATTAAAATTTATTGTGGTCGAATTTCGACCAACGGGCGACCATTCCTTTATTTAAATAGATGTTATGTTCAGAATAATATCCTCAACACAAATGTATGGATACTAACTGACGTCTTGCAATTGCGGTAACAGAGTTGAGAAGGTTTCAAGTTTCAAGATTTGCTTCCGTGGTAAACGCGGGAAACTATAATGGAAATCTTCATCAAACAGGAACTTTGCGGTGTGAAGATGGAATATATTCAACAAGCGCTTAACGCCTTTACATTCTCGTCTAGTTAGTTTCGTTCATTTGGCTTTCGGGTTTTGCATGCTTCAAAACAAACACTTAGTTTTTTAGTTTTTGAGTCCAAAAGTAACACTTCCTTTTTTACTTAAGATTATGATCATATTATAGCTCACTTGGTAATTTACGTATTAAAGTAGGTACCTTTTCATTTTCTACGTTATTAACAGACTTGAAAAAAAGAAGTACGTTCTCAAATTCGGCTAGTATACTTTTTTTACGTATGTAAAAACGAAACGAAATCAGTGTTTCGCCGAGGTTTCTGAACCGATTTACGGAATTCTTTCAAATTGGTCCCATAAAAAATCAGGTAGGCCCATTAGTTTTTATTTTATAAGCATTTTTTTGTCTACTTTCACCTATTCTAAATCAAATCTAGCAAGTAAATTTGATCCATTTAAGTGAATAGTGACAAGATTACAGACACATTCCCCCCCGTGTTGGTCCGGGCTCCTTTGTAGAATAGACCATCTGCCTTCCTGTGCCAGGCGGCTCGTAAAAGGCGAGCATAGGCTTGCCGTCACTAACACCGTGACATCTGACTAGGTGGTAGAGTTTCGCAGCGACTCACCCGGATTTGTACCACCGCCTCACCTATTCCTGTCGCCATAACGTCATGACGTGTTCCGGTTCGGAGGGTGAGGTAGCCGGTAAACTTACTTTTGCTCAAGGTCTAACATCCCGGCCTCTGGTTGGGAACGCAACTTACCACCTTTGGTGTCTCTAAACGGCGGGAATTTCTTACCATCAGGAAATCCGTCTGCTTGTTTGCCTTCCAATGACATAAAAAATAAAAAAAAACACATCGGCATTTAGCAACATGCTATTAAGATACTTACTTATAAGGTTATAAAATGAAATCATATTATCAGCAATAAACTAAAAATTTAAAAATAATAAACACAGATACACAGAAGTTATTTCATTTAAACTTGGTAACGCTTTGTTAGCTTAGTTGGTGTTAAAATGCAAAAAGCTCTTTTTATTGATGAGTAATGGATCTTCATAAATCTATATCTTAATAAAAATGTGTGCGTGTACTAGCGTACACTCGTAAGAAGTGAAGAAGTGAAACCTCTTTATGGCGTTATTTTTCAAAAAATAATTTACTATATGCAACCTTACAGAAATGATTATATAAAGTTTATTGCCAATCCCTACTCCGCTGGAGAAAGTATACATCGAATCACGCGTGGTAAGGAATAAGAACAAAGATGGCGCGTAACGGAAAAATGTGACGCGTAACGAAAAAATGTTACACTATTTTTTTTCCAACCCCGATAAAGAAGTTTCACTTCAATAATCATCTTAACAATTGTTTAGTAAAAAAGACCTTTTTTAGGCAGCTTGTAAGAGGCTAGCACTGGTGAAGATTAAGATCATTTCTAAACACTACTGGTGGACCACTGGTGGTAGAGTGCTTTGCAGCAACTTGCCCTGGTAGGGATCCACCGCCCTACCTATGTCTATCGCTATAATGACTAATGTTTCGGAACGATGAGTAGACTAGCTGGTAGACTTGCACAATAAATTTTTCATCCCTACCAAAAGACAGTACTGTAACATATATGGTGTATAGGCCACGGTTATCTTTTACCATCAGGAGTTTGCTGACCTCACACATAAAAAAAAAATATTATCTTAATGCGTGGCGATCTACAACTGTGCAATTCCGAAGACATTTTTTACCCCGCATAAAACCTTTGTGAAATCAGTTACCGAGGGCGGTATTCCCAAACAATTTTGACTTAGGAACTTTCAAGAAAAAAGCGTACTCATTCCTTAAAGGTCGGCAACGCATCTGTGATACTCCTGGTGTTGCGGATATCCGTGGGCGGCGGTGATCACTTTCCATCAGGTGACCCACTTGCTCGTTTGCCTCCTCTTCTATAAAAAAATCACACTAACTTGCATTGTGCCAACTCATTTGTGAAAAAAGCGTACAATAGGCGGGCGATTGTAAAGATGAGTAAACGCTTCTGTCGCTGAGGAAAACGCTAGAAATTGCGTTATAGTTGCAGATAGGATTTCGCTTTTGTACGTGTACACAATGAGAGCCATTGTGGCTCGAGACAGATACTAATTTCAGATGCTGCTTTGTGCCCCTGACGCAATAAAACTTGCAAAGGTTCGGCCGAAATTCTCGCCTTATGTGGCAGATACGTCTTTGTATGCAATATATTTTTATATTGATACAATTTTTTTAATACATTTGTATGCTTTGCACCTGTGACGCAATAAAACTTGCAAAGATTCTGTCGAGTTTGTCGTCTTATGTGGTAAATAAATCTTTGTATGCATTTTATTTTTAAATTCATACATATTTTTTTAAATACATTTATTTGTACGTTTTGCACCCCTGACGCAACAAAGATTGCAAAGATTCTGCCGAATTCTCGCCCTATGTGGTAGATAAATCTTTGTATGCATTCTATTTTTAAATTCATACATATTTTTTAAATACATTTGTACGTTTTGCATCCCTGACGTAACAAAGATTGATGGATTGTGGTAGATACATCTTTACATGCATTCTATTTTTAAATTATTGCATCTTATTTCAGTACATTTGTATGCTTTGCACCCCTGACGCAAAAAAAACTTGCAAAGTTGCTTAAACATTACTATATCATTCATTCATTCAGTCATTTTTGTGCATATCAGTTGATTTACAAAAAGGAAGCCTTTGCGTATTTTAACTTTAAGATATAACATTTAAGTATGTCTTATTTCATTATATAATTGTTTTGTATAATTGACCGCCTCGTTGGTCGAGTGGCTAGCGTACTCGCCTAACTACATCGAACAACCGCGAGGCTCGGGTTCGATTCCCGACGGGGGCAGGCATTTGTGTGATGAACATTTAGATGTCTGCATTTCCGGGTCTGGGTGTTTATTAAATTTATTCTGGTATCTATTTAAGTATTTCTATGTATTAGTATCGTTGACTGACACCCATAACACAAGCATAATATAATTTGCTTACTTTGGGGTCAGATTCAATTTGTGTGAGTTGTCCTGGGATATTTATTTATTTATTTATTTATTTGTTTTTGTTGGGTTAGTAACAAATAATATTTTCTAATAAGCAAAGAAAATGTACAATAAATGATATAATTGGATTTGCTGTATTGACGGTATTCTTGTTTCGTTGGAATAAATAACAAAAACTGATATGTATGTATATTTATGTACATAATATATTGATTGAACAGAGTAGACAGGATACATACCTACTTAAAATGTTATAATAAGTAGGTAAATGTAATAATAAAAAATATTAAAATGACACAGTTTTAATCTTATCTTAAGGTAAGTAGATTACATATTATTACGGATGTTAGTCATGATCATAATATACACCAAAATAGATACCAGGATAAATTGATTGAACACCTACCCTAAAATGCAGACAAATACATTTCAATCATACAAATGTTTGCCATGTCGGAAGTCGAAACCAAGCCTCGCCGTTGGTCCGTGGTAGGTACCTAGAGTTTTTTTTATAAAATAATTTTAAATTTAAATGTTCCAGGACAAATTACACAAATTGAATCTAACCTCAAAATAAGCAAACTAGGTATATGCTTCTGTTATGGGTGTTAGTCAACGATTTGAAGGTATAGAAAACTTTAAACTGATACCAGAATAAATTTAATAGTTACTATAAGTGAAACCCGGAAATGA
Organism: Calephelis nemesis; assembly: GCA_002245505.1. NCBI lineage: Eukaryota > Metazoa > Arthropoda > Insecta > Lepidoptera > Riodinidae > Calephelis > Calephelis nemesis. Next base: position 145,184 of record NJDD01001209.1, on the reverse strand, counting down.
AGGCGCCTAAATGTTCATCACACAAATGCCTGTCCATGTCGGAATCGAACCCGAGCCTCACTGTTGGTCAGTGTCGTTAGGCGTATACGCTAACCACTAAACCAACGAGGCGGTCCAAAATGTTACAGGTGTTAGTCAACGATACTGATATATAAGTATCGAACAGCTTAAATAGATACCGGGATAAATTAAATGAATACCTTGAATGCAGACACATACACGTCAATCATACAAATATATACCAAGCCTCACGGATGGTCCGTGGCATCTAGAGTTTAAACTAACCCCTTGAACAGCCGTCAGGAGAAATTAAAAAAATATATTCTTAAATAGCATCAGTGCTATTATACTACTTCTTTGCAGCCAGTTTGAAGGTAAAGGTAGTTAGCAAATTGAGAAAAGAGTATTAACCAGCCTTAGATTACCAAAGCTTACCACCATCGAAGTCCAAAAGGAATATTTTGTTCAGTGTTTCAACTTTTAGGAATTTTGCCCTTTTTTATGTTGAAACTAAGCTTTCGCTGTATGACTTAGGGTATTTTTTTAAAACAGGAATTTAAGGAATTTTTTGTAAAAATTAACTGCATATGGTAACTTTAAATATTCTATGTTCTTTGCGTGTATTTTCTCTTATAAACTCAGTGGCTCTCTTTAAGGGGATCCCCAAATTAGTTACTTCATATTACCCGACAAATATTAGTTTACCTTTCGATTATTACTGATTACATATTTCTTAAAAGTCATTACAAATTAGTAAAACTATACCTACAGATATTTATTTTCGTTTGTTGGACATAACAACAACTGCCCAATTTTAGTGGTTACCAGTACTACCATGCTAAATGCCGCGAAAACGTGCAAAATTATTGCTTCGGCTTCAGACTTATAACATTTAAAAAATATATATATATGAAAAATACGAATGTTTTTTATTAAATTAATTATGTGCCCTAAATCACAGACTTTTTTTAAAAAAAAAGATAGCGATTTTTAGGTAGAATTTCTAAGAAATTCAGTGCGAAACCTAAATCTTATGTGGAAACACTGATTTTTTTCCACCAACCCCAAATTAAATTTTGGCTATATAGTAATGCTCAGCGAAAACCGTTGTCTTTTAAATTAATATAACAATCTGCAATAACCAAAGCTTTTACACATAACTTTATTAACGTCGTGTTCACAGAATTCGTCCTTTCCTCGTAAATTTGATAAAATGTGGAGCGAACGTAAATTATTTGGTTCTTCTTAGAAAATATTGGATAAATTATACAATTGTTGTTTCTGACACAAGAAGAATTTTGTGCTTTTAGATAAAAAAATAAAAAAACAACGAATTGCACTCCGGGACTGCCGGCAAAAGTAAAAACTTGAATAACGTTGTGCATTTTTAACATTTTGGAATGGTTAGGGTATATATATATATATATATATATATATATAGGTAGTTTATATGGTAGAATACAATATTAATTTACTGCGCTATCGTACGCAAACATGACAACACTAACATTCGCCCAAGCGCCCTGCGCCCTCTTACGAATGTTTGATAACGTCACGTGTCCTGACGTGAGTTAAAAAGTTTCTACCCATTCCAAAAAAAGTGTGCAACGCCGCTAAAGAAGTTTTCACTTCAAAAAAACTGAACCGATTGACCAACCAATCAACACTGGACCGATGTTGATGAAACTTTTTGCGTAAGTTCAAGGGAATTCGAGAATGGTTTAGATTCACAGTTTGGTCTCCTGGAAAATGTTTTTTTAATTATTTTTTTAATAAAAAAAAGTTGTTGATTTTGGAATCTTTCACATCGGATCCGACAGACTGCGCTTTTATCGAAGCATACAAATGTCAATATGTCATACAATACATCGATATGTCAAGCGATACGAAGTTTGCTGGGTCAGCTAGTATATACATATAAATCAATTGCTGGTTGATAGTCTCGGTTAAACTCAAGAACGGCTGAACCGATATTGGTAATTTAGGTTTTTAATTATTAGTTCAAGTCCAGAAAAGGTTTGAAAGAAAAGAAAAGGTAAAAATCTGCAAGGAAACTAGGAAAAACAGCCATACAAACTAAACGAGTGGAACGAAGTTCGCCGGGATAGCTAGTAAAAACTAAATTTATCAAAGGCCTAATAAGAGGCAAGTGGAGACCAAAGTACCACATAATGTTAACAAGCTAATTCTACTATTTTTTCAGGAATCACTAATAAATAAAAAGTTACAGGGGGGACCAAACATTAAAAATTTTGCAATTTTAATTAGAACTTGCACAATAATTAATAACACCTCAGTCAAAAGACAGCAACGTCCCAACGGTGTACGTACCTATGGTATATATAGGCCACGGAAGACTTCTAAGAGAGTGGTATGCATGTTCGCTGACTTATCACATATAAAACAAATAAAATTGGATAAGCTCAGCAGCGTATGCTGTTGAAAAATGGGACAGTTAATTTATGTTGACACGGCTAGGATTGCTTACTTTGTTATTTTTACAGTATCATGTCGTAGAATACTTGTCTGTAGGAGTTCTGTAGACGTTAATATACGAGTATATTTTATAAATAAAATAGCTATAAAGGCATTTTATAACTTAGGTCTAAGAATTTATTTAAGAGAATATTTCAAATTCAGTGTTGTAACTGGGACGTTACATTTAGAACGCATTTTTTTAAAGTAAGTAATTAAGTATCTTCACGCCCATATCACTGAAGAGCTAGGCAGAGGCACGACTAGTAGAAGTCACTTAGGCTATGTTTCACATTGTCTAAGTAAAGTTCTAAGTAGGCTACTAAAAGTTAAGTACAAAGTAAAACACGATCTCGCGTTTCACAGTCATAACGTAACACTAATCATGACTAAAACTGTCCAGTAACTTATAGGTCGGACAGAGTACCGATAAACTTATTTACTTGTCGATTAAACTTGAACTTTCAACACAATATGGTCAACAGATGTGGTCAACACATTCTATTTGGCTAGACATGACGCCAGTTGCTTACGTTCATTTAACATATTTATTAGGGCAAAATTTTATTTTAAAATAAGTATTTCTGTGTACTAGAATCGTTGACAAAAAAACAAGCATATAATTTGCTTACTTTGGAATGGAATTCAATTTGTTTGACTTGTCTAGTGGATATTTATTAATACAGATGCTTCACAAGTTTCTCCAGTGTGGGCTATGTGTATACATAGCCCACACTGTACACGTACCGTATACACGTATGTATATACGGGTTAAGCTTATTTTCTTGGTATCATCCAACATATCAAAAACCTTATCCCGAATACTCCTATGAAAGTTGTGTTTTGCACGAAAAACATTGTGTTAATATAATTTAATATTAATTGATATCCTAACATGATTATACAAAAACCTACCAAGTTATTTATCAGCTGATTACTACTTTTAATAATTTTTCCGATAGCTGCTTCCCCGTGTTGGTCCGGGCTCCTTTGCATTCTGCAAAGGAGACCATCTGCCTTCCTGCCAGGCAGCTCGTAAAAGGCGAGCACATGCTTACTATCACTAACATCGGGACATCTTACAAGATGGTAGAGTTTCGCAGCGACTCGCCCGGATTGGTACCACCGCCTTACCTATTCCTACCCCGTTAACGTTAGTGCTTGTCATTGCCGTATTCCGGTTTAGACGTAAAGGTAGCTGGTAAACTAATTTACTTTTCCTCGAGGCCTAACATCCCGGACTCAGGTTGACAGCTTATCATTACCATCTTTGGTATGGTATAGGCATGGTGAATTTCTTACCACCAGGAAATCCTTATGCTTGTTTGCCTTACTGTATCATAAAAAAGAGCTAAATCAAAGTTGTACTAAGTGAATAGGTACAGTTAGCGTCAAAAGTCCATAACATAGAATTTGTAAAACCGTTGTGTATTTTAACTCGAAAACATAATTCCTTCACACATCATTAAAAATAAAACAGTGAAATTCAAAACTCAAATTCTGATACATTTATTTTGTCGATAATTTACACCAGAAACAAGTTATTGTTCCTCAAATAAAATACGGCAGACGAAAGATTAACAAATCGAGTATGGATGGAGATCTTTAGGAAGACCTAGGTTGATAAAACATTATCTGAGGGTGGCGTCATGAGTGTCTGAAACCAGCGTGTTTTTATAAAAAGGGTAATTAATGTAGGGGAAGCTAAGCAGGTCTGCAAGGATTTGGTTCTCGAAACTCTTTGCCTGTCCCCTAAAGAATGTTGTGTGAAGATAAGTAAATATGTATAGTGGTACTATTTAATTTATCCACTTCGGCTATATTCGTCAAGCTTCGGAAATCCGAATGTATTTGAAAAATAATATTATCTATATTGAGTTATTATTCCACAACTAATGATTTCGCTTAAATTTAGATTAGGTCAGCCAATTTAAAAAAAAAAAGAATAATGTGTAAAAAGTGGGAAAAGTGTAAAGCCGAAGCGCATATTTTAAATAGTAGTACTATACATATATAAATAATAATAACAGTACAAAAACTATACAAACGTCAGTAGCACAGAATAAACATTTTTCTCCTTATCTATTACCAATAACAAAGAAACTTATACAGAAACAATTAAAACGAAAAGATAGTAGATGACAATTTCATTATGAACCATGAAAATCTCATTATCTTTGGACTTCTGAAACTGATTGTACCTTGTAGGTATTGTTACAGACAACATTGTGTTTCAGAAAGCGAGATCAACGACGAATATATTAATATACAATAAACGAATAATATCGCATGCAGCATGCGATTTCCAAATATAATTCCTCGTGTCGGCCCGGGCTCCTTTGCAAAATAGACCATCTGCCTTACTGCCAGGCAGCTCGTTAAAGGCGAGCATAGGCTTACCGTCAGTAACACCGTGACATCCTACTAGGTGGTAGAGTTAAGCAGCGACTCGTCCGGATTGGTACCACCACATTACCTATTCCTGCCAATGCTTGCCGTCGATATGTTCCGGTTCGGAGGGTAAGGTAGCCGGTAAACTTACTTATGCTCGAGGCCAATATTCCGGCCTCAGGTTGGAAACGCACCATTACCACCTCTGATGTCTGTAGGCGGCGTGAATTTCTTACCGTCAGGAAATCCGTCTGCTTATTTGCCTTCCATTATCATAAAAAAAATTCTTGAGTTTTTCACGTAAGTAATCAATGTTTTTTCCTAGTATTGATCGTGTAAGAAATCGTAGTAAAATTTTAAAAAACAACTTTGACTTCAACAAGTAAATAATTTAGGCACCTACTCAAGACTTAAGAATTTTCCTCGATTTTCCTGAGATTCAGCTTCAGACTTGGTGGCGATGAAACCACCTCGGGGGGTACGCTTTTTCGCATAAAAATTAAATTCAGTTCAGAACTGACAAAGAAATCGATTACTTAAAAACTAAAAAATAAGAATCGAAGGTGTAACTTCCTCCTTTTTTCAAAGTCGTTATAATATATTTACAAAACTGTGGACGTCATATTACGACTATTTATTAATTTCGTAACGACAGCGATGTCAATGATGTCATCATTAGATTCTTAACGAATAACATTCTGTCAAATCATACACGGGTTATATGTTATTCGTTGGATATCAATTTAAGACATGTTTAGAATAAACAGAAACGTCAAACTAACCATATTACCTATAATATTCATTCTGATGTTTACAAATTGAGTTTATGGACTGATCTCCATAAACTCAAGCTACGTACTTTGACCTCCAAACTGCGAACCATCGCTAACACGTCAGCTTGCAAATAAAAAAAATGCATCAAAATCCGTCCACCCGCTGAAGAGCTACGGTACGAGTACCACTGACAGACACACACGCACAGATACATCAAACTTATAACAGGGGTCAATTAACTTTAAGTGAACATCAATGTAAATTTCCTAACAAAACATTTTTAATGAAAAAAATTTGAATATTTTGTTATGATTTTTTAAAATAGTTATTTCAATAAAAATAAAATTATTTATGAATATGTGTGTAATGAGATGTTACAAAATTATTTAAGTATATTTAAATAATTCTACCATTTAATTGGTGTGAAAATAAGTAAGTATCACAGGATAAGTTTTTTTAAGACGAATCTTTTAAAGAAGCAAGTCAGGTTTGTCGGGATCGTGAGGTCTGGCACTCGATACGCTCTGCCTACCCCGTAAGGTACTTGGCGTGAAGATATGTATATATGTATGCATGTATGTATCTTTTAAAATGATGAAAATCTTCAGAGAAATGGTTTTCATTTCACGAAAAGGTACTTTAACGTTAAAAAAAAAGTATCTTCACACCCATATCCTCGAAGAGGTAGGCAAAGGCAGAACCAGGGCACTCACGATTAGCCGAAGTTACTAAGTCTCACAATTTAATAGGTGGCAAGCCTATCGCCAACCAGGCACATATCCAATCCCGAACAACATTTTTTTAAAATCAGAAAATTGGAAAAATCCAATTTTTCTTTGGTTGCCTGACCCGGGATTCGAACTCGGGACCCCATGCAGTTAAGTTCAACAACTGAACCGCTAGACCACAGAGGCGACCAACATTACTTTTATGTTAGGGAATGGTTCCACAAATGCGTCGGACATTCGTATTAAACGACCTCGTTTTTCTATCAAAAGCTATTATTTACAGATATAAAACGCTGAAACGCAGTACTATTTTATGAGTGAACATACGCAAATAAGTAAATAGGTAATAAAAAAGTAATAACGGAAGTGTTATTAAGTTGCAATAAAAGTAACAAGTATTTTTAATGGCAATTCTATCAAATTGATATCGTTACGGCCTTTTAGTGTACATTATTATGTGTACTTCTATCTATACTTATATCGCCTTTGTGGTCTAGCGGTTTAGATGTTGGACTGGGTTCGAACAACGGGCAACGGTTTTCCAATTTTCTAATAAAAAAAAATATTTGAGATAGGATGTGTGCCCGGTTAGCAATAGGCTTGCCACTTATCACATTGTGGGACTTAGGGGTGCCCTAGTTTTGCCTTTGCCTACTTCTTTGGGCATACGGGCGTGAAGATACTTACTTACTTAGGGGGCGTCCATAAATTACGTGAGGTCTTTTTTACATTTTTTGACCCTCCCTCCCCCCTGGTGAGATATCGTGAGATTTTATTCAACCCCCTCCCACATCCCCCAATCTCACGTAAGATTTTTCAAAATGTGGGTTTCTTATTTAAACGTATTGGATTCTTACAACAAAAATGAATGAAATTATTTTCTTTTGAAGGAATTAATGAATGGTCTTCATCGTATTACGATTACGCTTAAGATTAAATCTCAAGCATGTACCATCAGTATGGATGAAATGGACCAAAATAGCATATTTTTTTTTGTAATTGAAGCAAAAACAAGTGCTTGATATTTGCCGAGACCCCCCCTCTCCCCAACGTAAAATTAGGTGAGATTCGAATCGACCCCCTCCCCCTCTTAAACATCTCACGTAATTTGTGGACGCCCCCTTACTAAGCTTGAATTTAATGTTATATAAAATTATATTGGATGCTTGTATTTTCGCTTTTGTTGAAAAATGAACTCTACATATTAGACCGTATAATACAAATATATATTCTCCCAGCTAACTCCATTTCCAGCACCATTACTCTTCTCACTCTATAACAAAGAGTGTAATGGAAAAGTTTCGTACAAAGGACACAATTTGACTGATTGTCATCGTTTACTCGTTTAGAATGCCAGCTTTTACTTGTGAAGTTGCGATAGAATTTGCAGTTAGGGTTCCGTATTTGAAATGTAAGTTTTTATAAACTATTATATATTTTATATATATAAAGTTTGCCAGGACAATTAGTAAGACGGTGGTATCAATCCCGCGTTGCCGCTAAACTCTACCACCTAGTCAGATTTCACGGTGTCAGTGACAGTAAGTCTATGCCTGCCTTTTCAGAGCAGGAAGGAAGGCAATGATATATTCCACAAAAGAGCCCGGACCAACATGGGAATAATATTATTATGCAGATTGCCCCGTGTTGGTTCGGGCTCCTTTGTAGAATAGACCATCTGCCTTCCTGTGCCAGGCAGCTCGTAAAAGGCGAGCATAGGCTTGCCGCCACTAACACCGTGACATCTGACTAGGTGGTAGAGTTTCGCAGCGACTCACCCGGATTGGTACCACCGCCTTACCTATTCCTGCCGTCATAACGTCATGACGTGTTCCGGTTCGGAGGGTAAGGTAGCCGGTTAACTTACTTTTGCTCGAGGCCTAACATCCCGGCCTCTGGTTGGCAACGCACCATTACCACCTTTGGTGTCTCTAGGCGGCGGGAATTTCTCACCATCAGGAAATCCGTCTGCTTGTTTGCCTTCCAATGTTATAAAAAAAAAGACACTTCCAAAGTGGTAAAATGTGTGAGCCCCCCTTGTAACTTCTTAATAAGACAACGATAAACTCGAAAACATATATGATGTACACTACGATGTAAACTGCTACCTAAAATGGGTTTGAGCGAGATCTAATAAGAAGTTTTTTTCATAGGTACCTACTGTAACAACTACACTTATACTTAACTGTTAAGAGATGGAGATGTATAGTTTAAAATCACGAAATTTACAGAAGTGGCATAAACTACAACAACGTTATAGTGTATATATATAGTGTTCTTTTGACTGCGGGCCAGTAAATTAAAAAAAATCTAGTGGTGGGACAGTAAATTATAATTAATCTTGAGGCGGGCCGGTTTATTAAAACACCTAAAAATAGCAGTAAATATTAAAACGTTGTATAAAGACAACATAAGGCATTTTTTTATTTTACAAACCTTTATTGAAATATAATCTATTTATGAAGTCTTAACATACGAAATACGTAATAATATGTTTGAAATAACGATTCAGTGTCTTAATTGTTCAAATTTCAATAGTCTTTTAACATTTCGACCATTATTTTTAAGGAGGTTCATATTTTTTCTTAAAAAAAAACCTCCTCTCACTTTTTGAAACCTCTCAAGGGCCGGAATCCGGTCCGCGGGCCGTAATTTGCCCACCCCTGTTATAGTGTATATAAAAAATCAACAGAATGAACTCAAAATCATTTTATAGTGCTAGCTACCACGGAACCGTTCATAGGCGAGTCCGACTCGCACTTGACTGATTTTTTATACTATGTTTTTTATTAGGCACTTTTTGTAAGCTTAGGCAGGCAGACATTTCAAACCATCTCGAGAACCGAACTTGACACATAATTAAGCGCAATAAAAAGAATTTTATTATATACCACATGATGGTTTAATCATTATTTTTGCAAAAGTCTATCTTTTTAATATTATGATTTTGAAGTGGTCTCATATCAATTTTATCAAGAAATTAAGCGGTTTTGAAGTTATACTTAATAGTGCATACGTTTATAGCTTACTTTGACGACCTTATCATTGAACCTTCAAAATTAGTTGGTTAGTGGCCGAGAAATCGCGTTTAAAAAAGACATAAAGTTGAATTAAGAATCTCCTTCTTGGTTTGGAGTTGGTTAGTCCTATTATCACATTAATATTATAAATGCGAAAGTTTGTATGTTTGTTTATGTGTTATTCCTTAACGCATAAACTGTTCAGCAAATTTTCACAAAATTTGGTACACACATAGAAGGTAAATTTGATTGATATATAGGATTTTTTTTATACCGAAACAATATTCCTGTGGGACCACGCGGGCAATAATTTAAACCATTCCTACTATAAGAAGCTGACTTCAATCATTTCACTTCAATCCAGCTATTTGAGGATTCTTTATCGAAAGATTGCTAGAGATTTTTACATGGTTAAGTATCTTCACGCCCATATCCCCGAATAGGTAGGCAGAGGTACAACCAGGGCACCCACGACTAGCCGAAGACACTAAGTACCACAATGTGATAGGTGGCAAGCCTATCGCCAACCGGGCACATTTCCAATCCCGACCAACATTTTTTTTATTAGAAAATTGGAAAAATCCAATTTTCTTTTAGTTGGCCCACCCGAGATTCGAACCCGGGACCTCATGCAGTCAAGTCCAACACCCGGACCGCTAGACCACAGAGGCGATTGGTAATGGTTGGTAAAGGTTTTTTAGTGTCAGCAGTATAATGACGATAACTATGTCGTAAAAATGTTTGATAATTAAGCGCAGTAAAAGTGCGAAAACCGACTCCAACTGTTTACCACCATCGTGTGGTATTTTCTTTTGAAATATAGCAAATGTTGTCGAAATGGTCCCACATAAGTTTTATCAACATCCTACTAATAGCTTTTGAGTATCATTTATCATAAATTATGACCTATCTATCAAACCGATTTTGATGCGTATTTTTTTGAAAGATCTTCTTGAAAATAGGCATCAAAATCGGTTGGCTATTGGCAGAGTAATCGCCATACATACAAAAAAAACATACGGTCGATCGGGTTAAGAACTTCCTTTTTTTTTAGAGTCGGTTAAAAGTTTTTGAATTATCATAAGTATTTATAAAAGTAAGTCCACCAAACGGGCCTTTGTATATGACTGTTCGCGATAAGTTTAAAAAGAACTTAACAGATTTTCATACGGTTTTCACCAACAGATAGAGTTATTGATATCTGAGGAAGGCTTATTTATATAATTAATTTAGATTTTGTGTAAATTTGTTGAAATGTAGCGATATTTTTATAACATGCTGGAAAGCATTATGCCCTTTGGGAGCTTACTCCGTAAACGTTGCCAAAGCTGTTAGAGTAATAGCAAAACAATGCCTGAGAGGATTGCTCCCTTTTTGTAGCTTAACAAAAAGTCCATTATGGCATATGTCTATCTTTTAAGGATAGCTTTACCCGTTTTACGTTTTAATTTTTTTACTTACTTATAAAATACTTATAAATTCTGCTAATAAAACTTACCAATAAAACTTACGCGCCTGTTGATCTGGTGTGTATCTTCAATATTGCTAACAAAAAAAACGACGGGTTGCACTCCGGGAGTGCCGGAAGAAGTGAAAATTTGAATATTAACGTTGTGCATTTTTGATATTCTGGAATGGTTGGGGAATAATTTTACATGAATTTATTTAGTTATAAGTACGAAAGTACTGTCACTTATGTGGTAGAATACAATATTCATTTATTGCGCTATCGTACACAAACACGACAACATGTGTAATTGATAACTTCTTTTTTTATGATATTGGAAGCCACACAAGCAGACGAATTTGCTGATGGTAAAGAATTCACGCCGCCTAGAGACACCAAAGGTAATGGTGCGTTGCCAACCTGAGGGCGGGATGTTAGGCATCGAGCAAAAGTAAGTTTACCGGCTGCCTTACCCTCCAAAACGTTATGACGTTATGGCAGCAGGAATAGGAAAGGCGGTGGTACCAATCCGGGCGCGTCGCTGCGAAACTCTACCACCTAGTAGAATATCACGATATTAATGAAGGTAAGCCTATTATCGCCTTTTAGTATCTGCCTGGAAGGAAGGCAGATGGTCTATTCTGTGCAGGAGCCCGGATCAATACGGGGTAAAACTTTTTCGTGTCGGTCGAAAATTAGAATGAACTTTAAAAACAGTGGCAATAACTGCCCCATATTTTAAATTTTTTCACACTTATATTGGTGTTACTTTCTACAATTTATCATGTTCCTACAGTATTATTGTTCAACCTGAAATTCTGCTTGGACATAAATACACTCAATATCCAGCTAATGAAGTAAGTCCTGTGGGAATGCCGTTTTTACAATGGCGTTGTTTAAAATACTGGCTGCTGGAAAATACTGAAAAGGGAGATTGCTAATATGATGACACGTTTATTTATCACACTTAATTTTAATTGAATTCAACAAAGAAAGAGGTTTCAACTGAACTATACATTTTTTGAAGTGAAACCTTCTTTAGCAGCGTTGCGCACTTTTTTTTGGAATGGGTAAAAACTTTTAAAGGACACGTGACCTAATTTGTAAGATGGCGCAGGGTGCTTGCTCGAATGTTCGTGTTGTCATGTTTGTGTACGATAGCGCAATAAATAATTATTGTATTCTACCATATGATTGATAGTACTTTCGTCTGATGTAATTAAAGCAATTCGTGAAAAATTATTCCCTAACCATTCCAAAATAACAAAAGTGCACAACGTTAATATTCAAGTTTTTACTTCTGCCGGTACTTCCGGAGTGCAACCTGCCGTTTTTTTTAATTGTAACGTGATTACTCGGCTAACAGCCAACCTATTTTAATTTTTTTTTCGGAAGATAGGTCTTGATTCCACGGTGGTCCCATATTCATTTCCCATTCATTGGACTAGGGGTTTTTGAGCTATTCATATTAGTGTGTAAATTTTTTGGATTACATTGATGAGATCAAATAGTTGGAATCGGTTTGGCAGTTTTACTGTGTTTAATTATAAGCGTTTAAAAGGTTTCTAAACTATTACGCTTAAAAATAAAAATATCCGGTTTCTTCAATTATAATTAAATAGTTTAACAGCTATTGAATACACCAATCACATTCGAGTATGATTAATAGCTAATTAATTTGATATTTATTAAAAGTTGCTAATTAAAAGTTGCTCGGCATTGGATATGTGTCCGGTTGGCGATAGGCTTGCCACCTATCATATTGTGGGACGTAGTGTCTTCGGCTAGTCGTGGATGCCCTGGTTGTGCCACTGCCTACCGCTTCGAGGATATGGACGTAAAATAACGTTTTTATATAAAGTCCTGAACTAAAGAAATTATTTAGAAGAAATCCTTAAACTCGTCTAACTTTAAAATACTTATCTTAGAAATCTCGTCCAAAGAGATTTTAAACTTTTTCTTGATATAAAAATAATGTTACATTTAAATTAAATCAAACGGTAATATGAACTTTTCAAACCGGAGTACGATAGCAGTGATTATTGAACTTATGACGGCAGTGGTAGGAAAAGAGAAATAGCACTTTGGGCGGGACGGGCAAAGGTCACGGTGTTAGTGATAAACTAACCTAAATGTTCTTACGGATTGAGTGATAGGGAAGAATATACAAATTTATTTGAACAAAGTTTGTGAAAAATAATATGTAACACAAAATTTTACTATCCTTACGCCCATATAAACGAGGACTAGACCTACGACTAGACGAAGACACTAAGTGCTATAATGTGATAGGTGGCGATCCTATCGCTAACGGGGCACATATCCAATCCCGGACCACGTTGCTTTTTATTATAAAACTAGCTTCCGCCCGAGACTCCGTCCGCGCGTATGTCGGTCTTCACATGATAAAACTGAAAAGTTAAGATTTAATTTTTTTCTACGTATTTTTCCAGGATAAAAAGTATCCCCTTTTATGCCCAGGATAATAAAGGATAATTATACCAAGTTTCATTGAAATCGAACCTTTAGTTTTCACGTGATGCCTAAACATACAGACAGACAGACAGGCAAAACTTTTTTATTTGCTTTGTCAATATTTTTAATGTACAGAATTGACCATTCTACAGATTTACTCGTATTATATGTACAGATTAAGTAAAGTAAGTTCTCTTTTTGTTGCTCGATCGGAGGATCAAAAATATGAGATATGTCTCATAAAGTCAGTCATATATTTTTCAATAATATAAAACATTTTATTACAAATACCTCAAAGAGCGTTGTTTGCTAAAAATATGCTGACTATCTGTTTGAGATTGCAAATATTTAAGGACATCAAAGAAAATAGGTTTTATTGACACATGGCGTACAAGGAAAATCAAACATATGAGGAGCCAGGTCGCGTTGTGTAGGGTGATTTTATTTCTATTTAAAAAAAGTGTCTTTACGCCCATATCTCAGAACAGGTAGGCAGAGGCACAACCAAGGCACCATGACTAGAAGACACTAAGGCTCCACAATGTGATAGGTGGCAAGGCTATCGCCACCCGGGCTTATAATATATCCAATCCCAAGCAACATTTTTTTAATTAGAAAATTGGAAAACCACATTTTCTTAGTGTTGCCCGACCCGGGAATCGAACCCGGGAACTTATAAAGTCAATTCCAACACCTGAACCGCTAGACCACGGAGGCGAATTTATACTTTTAAAATAACATGTCCTGACTGACTGATTCATCATCGCCGAGCTGTTAGAGTAACAGCCAAGGAATTCGGTGAGTAGGGTCGTTTTATAAAGTAGCCACCCATTAAGGACGGAAATTTGGAAAATATATCCCTAAGTTGGTGAAATAGGGGTTGAAAATTAGTATTAAAGACCGTATTTTTTTTAAATTAAAAATTATTATTATATATATTATAATTATTTCTAATCGGTAAATATATTCACTGCTACGCGAGCTCATAACTCAAGAAAAGCTTAACCTATTTGGCTGAAAATTGACGTAGAGAGCTTAGAACAAGGGGAGGGTCATTGGATACTATTTATCTCGCTTGACTGAGAGCGAACTAGGAAAAATGACATTTTAATTTTTTCAATACAAATTCTGTCATAGTCGCCTCTGAAGTCTAGCGGTCCGGGTGTTGGACTTGACTGCATGAGGTCTCGGGTTCGAATCCCGGGTCGGTCAACAAAAAGAAAAATTGGATTTTTCCAATTTTCTAATAAAAAAAATGTTGGTCGGAATTGGAAATGTGTGCCCGGTTGGCGACAGGCTTGCCACCTATCACATTATGGGACTTAGTGTCTTCGGCTAGTCATGGGTGCCCTGGTTGTGCCTCTGCCTATCTGTTCGGGGATATGGGCGTGAAGATACTCAATACAAATTGAACGGATGAAACAAAGCTTGCCGTAACAACTAGTTATCAATAAGACTAGCTGACCCAATAGACATTGCTCTGTCCTAGCTATGAACATATTTGTTTTTATATGAGGATTCTCTTGACATTACTTAACATAACAAAAAAAGAAATTAGAAACATTGGTGCATATGTTCATTTAGGGTGTTAGTCCGGGCTCCTTTGCAGAATAGACCATCTGCCTTCCTGCCTTCCTTCCAGGCTTACCGTCACTAACACCGTGACATGTGACTAGGTGGTAGAGTTTCACAGTGACTAGCCCGGATTGGTACCATCGTCTTACCTTTCCCTGCCGCCATAATGTCAGCGCTTGCCGTCGACGTGTTCCGATTTGGAGGATAAGGTGTTCGGTAAACTTGCTTTTGTTCGAGGATTATCATAATGCATAAGGTTGGCAGCGCACCATTACCACCTTTGGTGTTTCTAGATAGCGTGAATTTTTAACCATCGAGAAATGCGTCTGATTACTTGCCTTCCAATATCATAAAAAATGCTTCTACCTTAAAACGCAAAGAAATTTATATTAAACTTTAAACTGAAAGATATATTTTTCAAATTTTCTCTGCAACAGATTTCACGAAGTAATTCAAAATATATGAAACGTACACTGACACGTAGTCTCATATTGTCGACGCTTATCGTCGCGATGTTGACAATAACATATTGTAGGGCTCTAGAATGTTCCACTGACGGAGTAGAGCTTACAAGGCATCTACTGGGTGAATGGGGGCGAATTCTATGCAATTTATTGACATCTTAAATCCAAATAAAAATATTTAATTTGCAATTTTCCGCTAAAAAATATATACGTATTATGGCTTGACAAAACTGGCAAAATAGTGCGCTATAAATGAATTGGACTTAACGGAAACTAAAACTCCCAAATATATCCAGCTCCACACAAGACACACCACTTAACTGTTTTATTAGCACCAACAGTACACACACTACCAAAAACTTAACGTACGCTTCACTTTGTAACCGAGTCATCATCAGGAGAATTTGACTGCACTCCACGAAGGTCTGTTTGTCCCGACATAATAAGTATACATTTTTGGAGGAAAATTGCAAATTAAATAATTTTGTTTGGATTTAAGTATGGATTTCTGCAAAGTAACGCCTTCTTCTATCAATTTTATTGACATTTGACGCCTGCGACTATCTCATTCTTATCAAAATAGAACAACTTCAAACCGTGGATAAATATCCCTGGTTACACAACTTCAATCTAACCCCGAAGCAAGCAAATTAAAAACCAGATAGATATTAAAATTGATGCTGGTTTTTTTAAAATGCGTGTTAAACAATAAGAAATAAATATTCCAGGACAAGTTACACCAATTGAATCTAACTCCGAAGTAAGAAAATTATATGCTTGTGCTATTCGTGTTAGTCAACGATTCTCATACATAGAAATACTTAAATAGATACCAGAATAAATGTAACGAACAACCAGATTCGGAAATGTAGACACTTAAATGTTCATCACACAAATGCCTGCCCCCGTTGGGAATCGAACCCGAGCCTCACGGTTGGTCGATGTAATTAGGCGTGTACGGTACCACTCTACCAACGAGCCGCACAATTATGTGTCATTAAGACAACTTTTCCAATACTAAATTGTGACTAAATTATAGATGAAATGCTAATTAACGTCTGTGAGTGCGACCGTAAGATAAGTACTTATATCCGTGGTCATTTCCGCCAATTTATTATACTCGAAAATTGATGGTCGAATCTGAGTTATTTAACTTGGCACTATGCTACAGAGATCTTAAGATTAATCTGATAATTAATCCATGACAAATTGACAAAATGTGATAAATGGTCCAAGCAAATATTTCATTTGAATTGGTGATTTTGCCACATTCAATTAAACATGAACGGACTATAACCTCCATGGATATTCATATAAACAGCGGAAAGGGGAGGAGTAGAAACTATATTTAAATATTTTTTTTTTCAAAAAAAAAAGTTTTTAATTTAATTTTGCAATATTTTCAGTTTAGTAAATTTATTCAAAAACACAATACATACATGAACCGCCAAGTTCAAATAATGTATAAAAAATATTAACAATGAATTTCTAATAATTGCTATTAATGAGTAATGTAGATTTTTTGGAAAATTTCAATACGTCATAATTTATAAAATTGCTTTTATTAAAAAGTATCTTTAGATCATTATCCCCGAAAATTTAGGCAGATGTACAAATAAGGCACTCACAATTCAACGAAGGTACTTTAGTCCCACAATGCAATAAGGTAAACGCAGCTAACTCCGAGGGGTTCTAAAAATGGTAGTTTATTCCGAGGTATTTAGAAAAATGGTATTTTCAGGTAATTTACATGTTCTTTTTGTCTTTAAGATACATCATTCAATTCATTATTTATCTGTGCATATGTACATGATCAAATTAATACTATAATGTGCGCATGTTTTAAAATAATAGGCTAGTTAGACGCAGACAGATGACTTGAGCGCATGTTCCATACATTTCGGACTTCATGCACGTAAGTACAAGGATTTTCTAAATAGTGTTTTACATAAAAAGGATATACTACGTGGGTTTTGGTTTAGGTTGATATATATATTGAAAGAGTTAAATTTTTATATCGAAAACACTTAACGTTTGAGTATTTTCTAACAAATTGAAGAAAAAATAAGGTTTTAAAATAACTCGGCATTAGATGCACAATATTTTAACTGATTTTTAATTGGCGATGTATAACCACCACCACAACCACGGAAATATTATTTCATAGGTGTTATCTTTTTTTGATGTTTTGCAAACAGTTTTGTGATTACCGACTCAAAGTTTTAGTTATGAACACGTAAACAACCAATAAATATAAAAAAATATTGCCTAGGTAAACTATGGCATCATGCAATGATGCCATAGAACTATGGCAATATATGATTCATGGAACTTTACATCCCAAACTAACTAAATAAGGAAACAAAACAGCAGGCGATTCTTCTAAAGGTAAGAGACGACCGTCGCCTAGATACCATTGACATTAGTAGTGTCTCACTTTTTGTAACCGGCATCTTAAGTCACTTGCGCGATTTACCCAACATCATAGAACATGACATTGGCGAACACGAACGATATTGCGGCTGAAATGTTATGTTCCCCAATCGCGGAAACAAAACAACGACACACATATGTCATCTACAGTGTCAATAAGCCACAGCTGCCTTTTACCATCAGGATATCCTTGAGCTTGTAAGCTGTCAAGTAAAAAAAAGGAATAAGTAAAGTGGTAGTACTAACTCAGACCACTTGCTAAACAGCACTGGATCATCTAGACCTCACATATTACCTTATATAAAGATATGAGATATGATTACTCTCTCTGCGAAACATGATCCGTAATTCGGTGATCCGCAAGAAAACGAGAGTAACCAACATAGTCCAGAAAGTCAACAAGTTAAAGTGGCAATAGGCAGGCCACATTGCTCACAGAACCGACAACCGCTGAGGAAGAAAATTTCTCGAGTCGCGGCCCTGCACCGGAGGATGTAGTGTTGGACGACCTCCCAGTGGACTGATAAAAAAAGTATCTTCATGCCCATATCCCGGAAGAGGTAGGCAGAGTCACAACCAGGGCACCCACGACTAGCCGAAGATACTAAGTCCCATAATGTGATAGGTGGCAAGCCTATCACCAACCGGGCACATATACAATCCCGACCAAATTTTTTTTTATTAGAAAATTCGAAAAATCCAATTTTCTTTTTGTTGGCCGACCCGGGATTCGAACCCGAGACCTCATGCAGTCAAGTCCAACAACTGAACCGCTAGACCACAGAGGCGATAGTGGACTGATGATCTGGTCAAAGTCGCAGGGCGTCGCTGGTTACAAGCGGCTGGTGACCGTGACTTGTGGCGCTCTTTGGGGGAGGCTTATGTCCAGCTGATGATGATGATGATAAAGAAGAAAGGAAGGAAGATAAACATTACAAGTGTTTTGTTTCGCCTTAAATCAATAAAATCTAGAAGCCAAGAAGATTGATGAGGAACTCCAATGATACGCGTCAATCTATCATTTACGTTTGACAACAAAAAGTCTCCCGCCGTATAAAGCCGTGATTAAGATTGACATGATCAAAATTTTCGTATCAATTACAACGCTTCGTTGGTTGAGGGTTTGAACGGACACATTTAACGCCACCAACTAATCAAAAAAACTCGGATTCGATTCCCGATTGAGGAAGGCATATGATTAATGAAAAATTGAAGGTACTTGTTTCTAGGTAGTATTAGGTCATGTAGTAGTATATTTTACTAACAATCATAACACAAGCTCGCTTACTTTGAGTTTAGATTAAATTTGTGTTAATTATTGAATGATATTTCGTTACTTATTATTTTTCAACCTCTTTTATATCTACAGTTTATAATATATTATT
Source organism: Calephelis nemesis (assembly GCA_002245505.1). Classification (NCBI taxonomy): domain Eukaryota; kingdom Metazoa; phylum Arthropoda; class Insecta; order Lepidoptera; family Riodinidae; genus Calephelis; species Calephelis nemesis. The sequence continues at coordinate 126,017 of NJDD01001209.1, read as the reverse complement.
ATAAATTATACAAAAACCTCCAAACACGTTGTATGTTTGAAATAAACTCTGAAACAACAAAACTAATTTTAAATTTCGTAACATTAAGTTCAATTGAAAAGATAAGTTTTACCCTTTTTATTATACGCCTAACCGAGGACAAATAAAAATATCTAAACGCCACTATCTCTAATAGACTATAGGCCCATGCCAAAAATAGATGGGTCTATAATCTAAGGATTGCAACGCACTATTTAGTGATTTTAGTATGTGTATATAGTGTGTATGTGGGACCATACGGAAATCCGGTCGCTTGGCCTAACTGCTACTATTTGCTAGATTTTGCTGTGGTTTTAGCTTTTGACCACAACCCAGTTAAACTTTCAAATTAGCTTGAGATTTAGCGAATATTGAGAACGAGTAGCTTTAGAAACAAGACTGCACTATAGGACTGGCGATTGAATTTGCATTTTGCATCTACATTAACACGTATTAATGGATTACTGCCTCGTTGGTCGAGTGGCTTACATACACGCCTAACTATACCGACCAATGTGAAGGAAGCCATACAGGTCTGTCAGGATCGTGAGGTTCGGCACTCGATACTATCTGCCTACTCCGTAAGGGACTTAGCGTAAAGATATGTATATGGAAAAAGTGAAAAAGATACCAGATTTTCAGACAGTGTTCTTCACACAAAAACTTACTGTCATCTGAAATCGCATATTTCGCAGATGATCTGTAGCATCAGGTGCGTACGTTTCAACTTCTTAGCCAACTAGATAAACAATAAAAAAAACAGTTTTGAATTCTGAATATCAGTAATAATTTAGATACTAATTTGGAAATGCAAACATTAAACTAAACAATTCGGTTGCTGGCAATAGAGATAATAACAACGCGGGAACTAATACGATTTGGTCGTATTGTTGTAAACGTGAGGCAGCTATTTGAAGATACTTGTGGTTCACTTTCACCAGCTTAATTATATTCGGCTTTGGTAAAGTTTAGAATGTTGATACGGTTTTTGAAGTTATACTTCTTTTGACGCGATTGGGAAAAATGATGAGAGTGAAGTTTTACGATGCGCGCGCACACCGACAGATAAATGTGACAGTCAAAGCAAATCAAAGAGGTGAGTCGATCGGTCACTGGTTCGCTGTGTGCTCTTAATCGTCTTCGTAACTTCTTGCCGCTCGAAACCAAAATTGTTCTTGTGCAGTCTCTGATTCTACCCATTATTGATTACGCCGACGTTTGCTACTCGAACTTATCTTCTCTATATGTGAATAAGCTCGAGCGTCTCTTAAACAACGCAATTAGGTTTATCTTTTGTTTGCGTAAGTTTGATCACATTTCTATGCATCGTGATAAACTCCATTGGCTTACCATTTCGCAGCGGCGACGTCTACGTTTATTATGCATGCTCTTTACTATTTTGTTTGATAATAGCGCCCCCGCCTACCTTAAGTCAAAATTCATTTTTCTCACAGATACCCATAACCTCCAATTAAGATCGTCTAATTCACGTACCCTTTCCATACCGTCGCATCGCACCAACTTCCTTTCTAATTCATTTAGTATACTAGCCTCCCGTCTCTGGAATGAACTTCCTCCTCACATAAGACAATCCCAATCAAAGTTCTCATTTAAGAAACACACTCGTAAATTACTTCTAACAGGCACATAAGTAGATTACGCACATTATATTAGTAGATTTACGCACTGTGGTTGTATTATAGTTGTCATCATTTGTTTCAAGCACCTGCATTGTTGTTTTTCTGTTGGTCCAAAGGTTGGCTGGTAGAGAATGTTAGCGCATTAAGCTCGCCTTTTGTATAACATATAGAAATATGGTGTACAATAAAGATTAAAATAAATAAATAAATAAATAAACACCCTGAAGTTAGTTGCGAACCTTGTTATTTTTAATTATATTTTCTGATTTTTAATTATTGTTGCATGCTATTTATCTATATTTATGTATGTATGCGTTGTGTTACTATTTGGTATTTTTGGATTGTTCCGCCAAAGAAGTATATCTTCTTACGTGCGTGCATGAGTACACACTCTTTTTTTTGTGTGCACACGGCTTTATTTATGGTAAGAGATAATCATGGGCTATGTACATCATAGGGTAGATGCATCGCCAAAGTATTAAGCCAAATATAGGGCAAGAGCAATAGGTGGCTTCCAATATCATAAAAAAATCTAGCGGCTGCCCTAGCCTCTAGACTGAAACATATCATGATGAGGCCAGGAAAAGATGAGGTGGAGAATCATTATCCGGATTTGCAGTATGGAGTTAAATCACCAGTTGTTTTTTTTTATAATGATGGAAGGCATACAAGCAGACAGATTTCCTGATCATAAGAAATTCACACCGCCTAGATACACCAAAGGTGGTAATGATGTGGTAATGGTACGTTGTCAACCTGAGGCCGGGATATTAGATCACTAACAAAAGTAAGTTTACCGGCTACCTTACTCTCCAAATCTGAACACGTCAACGGTAAGCATTGGACGTTATGGTGGAAGGAATAGTTAAGGCGGTGGTACCAATCCGGGCGAGTCGTTGTGAAACTCTACCACCTAGTAGGATGTCACGGTGGTAGTGACGATAAGCCTATGCTCGAATTTTACGAGCTGCTTGGCAGGAAGGCAGATGGTCTATTCTGCAAAGGAGCCCGGATCAACACGGGGCATTTTTAGTAATTTTCTCACACAAAAGTTAACCCTCAGTAAAGTTGAATCCTAGCCTTATTATTGGTCTTTTTAAATGGTAATGGAAGGCAAACAAGTAGACGCATTTCCTGATGGTAAGAAATTCACGCCGCCTAGAGACACCAGAGGTGATAATGGTGCGTTGCCAACCTGAGGCCGGGATGTTAGGCCTCGAGCAAAAGTAAGTTTACCGGCTACCTTATCCTCCAAACCGGAACACGTCATGACGTTATGGCGGCAGTAATAGGTAAGGCGGTGGTACCAATCCGGGTGAGTCGCTGCGAAACTCTACCACCTAGTAAACATTTACCCCTGTCTGTGGTATACATTTATCCCTTGACAGACGAAATTCAAATTGGAGCCTAGTTCAATTTTGTATAAAACGATTTTCGATTTGTCCCATTATGAATTGACGCGAGGTGATTCCACTCCGCATAATTGGTTTCCAAACTTCAAGAAATTGATTGATTGTTGCCTAAAAGTTTGTCGTTGACAAATTGTTAATTATGGTAATACGAAACGAACCTGAAGATCCAGTTCTGAATAACGTTTATAGATTTAACTAATTTGTTAATTATAAAGTGTAATTGAGATTTTCCACCGATTCTGCTTTAGAAGAAACTAATTTTGGGAAAGCTATTTTTAAAGTAAGATTAGCGGCCCGGTACGTGCTCCGCTACGTATAAGACCACTACATGCCCCTATTAAGAACATAAAACAACAAAGCAAAAAAAAAACGACTGAAAAATAACCATTAACAAAATGGCGAACCATTTAAGTAAATTCATTTGTTACAAAAATGTGACAAATGAAGAACCGTTTGACCGATTTTATGCAAACTTCACACAAACCATCTACTAAATAGTCCGAACAAAGCCTAAATATTTGGTTTGGATAGATGAGCCCGTTCTTTGAGTTATTTTATATTTATATATATTTAGAATATATTTATGTTATACAATGCTTTAAGCTTGAATTAGGCATAATTAAAACACCATATTATAAAAATGGACTAAACTAAAATTTTAAAACATACACTATCTAATCCGGCAATACGTTAATATCTAAATAAAAAATATTTGAAAATCTAAATTTGGTTAGTCAGAATAAATGTTATTACTTATTTAATTTAACACAAATTAATATCTCGATGTATAAATTTCGTTTAGTTCAGTCTAGTTTTTGCAAAAAAAAACATTCCATGGTTGACTAATTTTATTAACTTGTAAAAAATTATGTTAATCGATAAGTGAATTGATTTAAAAAATTATACTTATATTAGATGTTGCCCGCGTGGTTAATCGTCCCACAGGATTTTTTTTCGATATAAAAACTATGGGTAATCCAAGTACCCTCTATGTGTGTGCCAAATTTCATGAAAGTCAGTTTTGCAGTTTTTGCGTGAAAAAGTAACAAACAAATTTTCGCTTTTTTTCTCTCCTGGGACTTTGGAAACTCGTCCTGGGACATTTATTGTTGTATTTATTTTTATAAATAGTATAAAAAAAGTCACTTCCTCTGTCCCTATGTCACTTTGTATTCTTAAATCTTTAAAACTACGCAACAAATTTAATGCGGTTTTCTTAATAGATAAAGTGATTAAAGATGAAGTTCAACATGTATATTTTATACCCATACGAAGCTATGTAATAAATTTATAAAACAGTACAAAACATAATCCAGAACAAATGTATTTATATTAAAAGATTTCAGATATTTCAACCAATTCTTAGTCAATCCGAAAAGGGCGTAACTTATTCAAATGATATCGAATAAACAAAACAATGGACGTACTTATAACTCCAAGTAAGTAAAAGGAGTTACATTATTTCAGCGGGGTAACGCGTTTAACACAAATAAGCCGATAAAAAATGGCCCCAACTTCGTTGTTTCCGACGAAAATGCTTCTTTATTTTTCTCCAGCTCCTTGAGTAAATCGTGCGCGAACCCTTTTTTACATTATAAATAAAATTGAACGTTGAATAATATATTAATATACTGGAACAGACACGTTTTTGAAAATAAGATGACTGTGATTTAACCGGTTGGAACATTTTTTGTGAGTGGCAGACACACTTCTGACACTGATGCAAATAAAAAACGTTTTGTTTATAAAACATGGTAGTTTTTATGGTTTCCAATATTTTAATATTCAAAAGTTACTTACTAGCTTAAATATATCGTTACACTCCAATGATTTCTAAAGATTCTAGATGGATGTAAATACAATTAGTAAACATTGTTTCTTATCCGTCCAGATTGCATTTATTCAATAATTATCATATTATTTAATAAATAATTTAATCCAAATTTAACAATAATTGTAAAATGGAATAATAATTTACTCCAAGATTTGTTGGTTAGGATGTTTACAACTGTCTAACATGTTTTTAATGTTGCTGGTTGCCAAAGACTTACTAGAGTAAGTTGGAGACTGACTGAAAATTAGTGTTCGGTCCATCCATATTGGACCTCAACAAGTATTTATATTATGAATTAATATTAACGTAAATTATTAGGAAAAAGTATCTTTGATGTTTGTATAGTGACCTATGCGAGTCAAGTGATTATACTTATCATGATGAAATTTAGCACGCACATTTTCTACGACACGAAAAGGCAATTTACTTAAGCTATTTTTTATCTCAATGTTTCTTGAAAAGAGGTCATTTCAAAAATGGAGTAAATCTTACACCTTTGAATGAGCAATTTTAATACATATATATAATGGGAATCTCGGAATCGGCTCCTACGATTTTCAAGAAATTTATTTAGTATGTAGGGGGTATCGGGGCCATAAATCTATCTAGCTAGAAATCATTTTTAGAAAATGTCATTTTATTCGTGTTTAAACTGAAAAATATGACTCTTCCTGACATCTACTGTCGAATTATATTATTATTTTTTGTGAGCAATAAAGTTGTTCCAGCAGATAGCGTTGTGAAGTGACACGAAGTCAATGAGTGTTTGCTAAGAACTTTTATATTATTTTGGTAAAAAAAAACACTTATAAACTAATTCGTACTAAAACATAATTTCTAAAAAAATCCACAATTTATAAAAAATAAAAAAAACATCCAGGTACTTACATGTAATGATATTTAAAAATAGGGTTTATGTAACAGTGTGAGAATAAGAAAGTGCATGCATTATAGCTTCAATCTTGTTGAACGAAAAGCAGATGATAATATGCTAACAAAATAAATATCTGTTAATTAAAAGAGACTGCTTATTAATTTAATACTCCATACGCCAGTTCCATTAAGAAGGACACAGAGTATACAAGGTACCAATAGTTCCTACAACCCTGCCTATCTTGTACATTCATTAAAATTTATTCTGGTTAAAAGTAATTCTATATATTAGAATCGATGACTAACATACATAACACAAACATATGATTTGCTTACTTTGGGATAAGGTTTAACTTTTGTAACTTGTCCAGTGATATTTATATTTATCTTCAATCCACGAGTATGGTCTGCCATTATTTTCACATAACCAAACAAATTTAATATCAATAAGTCATATTCAGTATCTCTATGTCTTTAATGTAGTAAATTACCAAGTATTTCTTATCCGCCTCCGTCTCCCGATAAGAACAGAGAACTCTACCGAGATATTAATCATTGCCTCGCATTGGATTTATTTATTTTTTCTCGCTTTTCTCTACATTGAATTAAATGGTTACGAGATTATCCTTAATCCATGAACATAAATTATAATTTGTTTTGTTAAATGGGGGAATATTTCAAAACTTTCTTGTTTTCGAGAATTCGTTCTAAAGTTAAAAAAAGTTTGTCGGATCTAGAGGGATCCATTGTAGTACTAATGATTCCTTGCTTTTCCTTGAATTCGATTGGAGTAGTGGACAGAGTTTACTAATAGTTCGGTTACTTCAGGTCTTGTTTGTTATTTGGTAGACCTGAAGTTTGTAACAAGTTAGTGAAAACCTGGCATTTCTCCTACAAACATTAGGATACTCATACCTATTACGTCGATTTATGTATTAAACTAGCTGACCAGGCGAACTTCGCTGTTTTGTTATCATAAAAATAATTTAATATCGCCTCTGTGATCTAGCAGTTCAGTTGTTGGACTTGACTGCATGAGGTCCTGGATTCGAATCCCGGGTCGGGCAACAAAAAGAATATTGTTTTTTTTTTCCAATTTTCTAATTAAAAAAAAGTTGCTCAGGATTGGATATGTGCCCGGTTGGCGATAGTCTTGACACCTATCACATTGTGAGACTTAGTGTCATTGGCTAGTCGTGGGTGCCCTGGTTGTGCCTCGAAGATACTTTCATTTTTTGATAATAAGTAACACAACAAAACAAGAAGAATTGGTACCTCCTTTAGGCGTGATACGATGACCATGCGAAATGGGGATTCATTTATAATAAAGTATCTTCACGCCCATATCCCCGAAGAGGTAAGCAGAGGCACAACTAGAGCACCCACGACTAGCCGAAGATACTAAGTCCTACAATGTGATAGGTGGCAAGTCTATCGCCAATCGGGCACATATTCTATCCCGAACAATATTTTCTTTTATTAGAAAATTAGAAAAACCTAATTTTCTTTTCGTTGACCGACCCGGGATTCGAACCCGGGACTTCATGCAGTCAAGTCCAATAATTGAAGCGCTAGACCACAGAGGCAAAATTCATTTATAATATATATAATATATTTCTTGTGTTCGTGTGTTTGTCACTGAACTCCTCCTAAGCGACTGGAGCTATTTTGATGATTTTTTTGTATTCATTAAAACTTAAAAGGGATTGACAATTTGGTCCCACTGGAAAAAGGTTTTTTTAATTATTTTTTTATTTGTAAGTAGTCATTGACTTTGGAATGTTTCACATTGGATCCGGCAGACTGCGCTACTATCGGGGGCATCAAATATTATGTAGTAGCTGTTAATGTCAAGCTATACGTAGTTTGCTGGGTCAGCTAGTGTATATTATAAAAGTTTGACTTAAAATTGGAAGAAAGGTAGTAGAATCAGGAGACAGATATAGGATACTTTTTATTCTGTGAAATTGCGAGGAAACTAGGAAAAGCATTTCAAATTTTCGCCATACAAAGGGGTGAAACGAAGTTCACCTGAACAGCTAGTATTATACACGTACACATATACATAAATAAAGAGATAAAGCCAAGTGTGCATTTCTTACAGCCATACCACTATGTAACATGGAATAGTATAGCGGCGAGTACTGATGCTATGTGAGCAAAGACTAATTTATTAATTTTACATATTTCACCTATAGCGATGTTTATTTTTATTAAATGTTATCATATCAGCAGTAATGTAAAAAATATCAAATAACTACGTTAGGTACTTGAAACCGACTTCAAAACTTACTGACTGACAGGTTTGAAGTCGGGGCCAAACCAATTTGATACTTATAATGTAGTTATTAGTTTAAGGCTTGGCATCGACTTCAAACCTATTAGTAAATATCACATATTATAAGTAATAGGGAGTGTATAATAAATATTAAATCTTCATTATTTTTCACTTTTTAATTTTGAAGTCGGTTTTAATTTACCTAGTTATTTTTATTTTAGAGTCAGTCAAAACTGAAAATTTATTTCCCTTGGTCGTTGTATCACGTTTTTTTTTTTATTTATTATATTGGAAGGCAAACAAGCAGACGGATTTCCTGATGGTAAGAAATTCCCGCCGCCTAGAGACACCAAATAATAAATAAATAATAAATATCCCTGTACAAATCACACAAATTGAATCTAACCCCAAAGTAAGCAAATTATGCTTGTGTTATGGGTGTTAGTCAACGATACTAATACATATAAATACTTAAATAGATACCAGAATAAATATAATAAACACCCAGACCCGGAAATGCAGACATCTAAATGTTCATCATACAAATGCCTGCCCCCGTCGACAATCGAACCCGAGCCTCGCGGTTGGTCGATATAGTTACGTGCGCGTGTACGCTAGCCACTTAACCAACGAGGCGGTCAACCAAACGTGGTAATGGTGCGTTGCCAACCTGAGGCCGGAGCCTTGAGCAAAAGTAAGTTTACCGGCTACCTCACCCTCCGAACTGGAACACGTCATGACGTTATGGCGGCAGGAATAGGTAAGGCAGTGGTACCAATCCGGGTGAGTCGCTGCAAAACTCTACCACCTAGTCAGATGTCACGGTGTTAGTGACGGTAAGCCTTTGCTCGCCTTTTACGAGCTGCTTGGCACAGGAAGGCAGATGGTCTATTCCACAAAGGAGCCCACACCAACACAGGGGAACACGTAGGAGCGAATGGATCAATTTTATATTAGTTATTATCAGGGTATGGATTTTATAGAGAGAAAAATAAGGAAAATTGCAGGGAAATCAAGAAAAGCATCCCTTTTTTCCCATATCGATTATTAGTAGCTGTTCAACAAGCGATAACAAGTTATTGTTGTCAATTGCAATATCACCTGTATCAGTTGAATTTGTGTTTAACAAAGGCTTGGTTGCACAAAAGGATATTCACTGCATGATTCAATTTTCAACCACTTATATTACCATTATACATTTAACAAAAACGTTTTATGTGCAAAATAATTTTCAATTTGTTATCTTTTCTGTATACTGTTAACTAGCTTCCGTCCGCGACTCCGTCCGCGCGGATGTCGGACTTCTCGTGATAAAACTGAAAAATTAAGATTTTTTTTCTACGTATTTTTTCAGGATAAAAAGTATCCCATTTTATGCCCAGGATAATAAGGTATACTTATATTAAGTTTCATCGAAATCGAACCGTTAGTGATGCCCGAACATACAGACAGACAGACAATATTTTTAATCACATATTTGGGTTTGGTATCGATCCAGTAACACCCCCTGCTATTTGTTTTTTCAATATTCTCAATGTATAGAATTGACCCTTCTACAGATTTATTATATGTATGTTATAGATATCAGGTTGCATATTTTTTATTAGAGGCAAAGGTCATGGTGAGAGACAGTCGTGGCCTATAAACATCATTTATGTTACAGGTTGCTGTCCTGAGGCCAGGATGGAAGGCCTGTTTTGCAAGTCTTCTACCGTCGCTGCCGGTCATGTTGCTGTAAGCACCCTACCACCAGTGAAACTACTGTTTAGGTTTACATTTAGATTGCTTTTAACTTAACGTTGCTCTTTAATATATTATGTTGCCTCAGAAATTTTACTAGATAAACTAAGTTTTTTGTTTGAAAGCTACTTTCTAGTTAGTTTTATTTAAATTTGATGTGACAAGTGTTTTACTTTTACCTTTTAAATTATTATATTATATAATAACATATTTATAAACGATAATAATAAATAAAATATAAGTCTTCTGTTTTTTACAGTTTTAATGCGCTAGAATTATTAATAAAAAAAGGTATAAGAATTTCGAATTTAAGTCTATAAGGTGTATTAAATTTTAGTGTATTTATTGTCTAATTAAAATAATCTTGCCCGGGATTGGATATGTGCCCGGTTAGCGATAGGTTTGCCACCGACGGAAAAAGCTAGGTGTAATATTGTGATATTGTATTAATTTTTAAATGTCTACATGTGCATTGTTTTTTATGGACCTAGGATGAAGAAAAATCTTCATGAACCCTTGTATCTTCTCTCCTACCTCGTTTTCTTAAACCAAGAACATTATTCGATGTACGTTGGTTTTCTTGCCCGCTTTATATTGCATCTAAACTAGCCAGTGGGTACTAGCATTATGAACGACCATAGAGGACAAATAGTCTTGACAAAGAAAAAAAAACACACAGGAAAAAATTACAAATAGCAGCTGAAGAGAATAAAAAAGAAAGGCACGAACGCTCATCAGTTTATCAACGCTCTCCATCTAATTGAAACCCCTGTTCCTCCTCCTTCCATTGGCTTTACCTGGAATAGCGGGTTGGTTATTTCTATTTCCAATCCTAGAGCGTGTCTAATCCTTTAAAAATTGTAACTCCTGGTATGCCGGCTTTTTAACCGGACACAGGCTTAGTCCTAACTGGGTAAGGCACTTCAAGTTCAAGGTCAAACTAAAAATGATTTTTTTGAAGTGAAACTTCTATAGAATCGTTGTGATTTCAAAACGTGTGCAACGGAAAAGCGACAGGTAAGAGACACAAATTCATCTCATTCTTTTGCAGGTAAGAGATACAAATATATATTTATCTCATTCTTTTGTCGATTTACTGAAGTTTCACTTCTATCGTGTGTGGATCGCACACACACCTTTTTTATTATTATTTTATTCTATTCTACTATAACGAAGGTAATTTAGAGTATTATCTGACGTGAAGCTAGAAAAAAAATTATCTTTACGCTATCTGAGAAATAGCCCTACTTTCATGCTTGTGGATAAGCATACATCTTAACATTATAATGCTCAATAATTTAGCTTTGTAAAAATGTCGTGAGTCTGGGCGCTTGAATAGCGAAATGTACTGAAATTTGCCCTTCAAAAAAATGAACATATCAGAAAAGAGACTAATTGTCGCAAATGCGTTGGTGTTCTTCAGTGAAAAAGTTTTAGAACGAAGTTCCTTTTCGCGCGTTGTGAAAGGGGGATAGACGGAAAAAATTCTCACGAAAAGTTGTCACGTCACTTTTTGCTACTGTAATCTGTGTGAGAGAGAGAGAAATTCATTCCATCCGGGTGTCCCTTGACATCTTTCAACATTTTTTTTAACAACTTAACCTTTTTTATATGATAATGGAAGGCAAACAAGCAGACGATTTCCTGATGGTAAAAAATTCACGCCACCTAGAGACATCAAAGGTGGTGATGGTGCGTTGGCAACCTGAAGCCAGGATGTTAGGCCTCGAGCAAAAGTAAGTTTACCGGCCACCTTAACCTACAAACCGGAACACGTCAACAGCAAGCATTGGACGTTATGGTGGCAGGAATAGATGAGGCGGTGGTATCAATCCGGGCAAGTCGCTGCGAAACTCTAACAATTAGTAGGATGTCACGGTGTTAATGACGGTAAGCCTATGCTCGCCTTTTAGGGTCTGCTTGGCAGGAAGGCAGATGGTCTATTCTGCAAAGGAGCCCGGACCAACACGGAGAAACCAATTCAAATCTTGAGCTGTTATAAATTATTGTCATTTTCACACAATTTTTTTTCATATTTTTATGTTGCTTTTCCTACAAAAAAGACAATTTCAAATGTATACAGGAAACATATTCAATATTTAAAAGCCCATACAAAGTAGTCTCCTGCTCTATGTTGCCGATTTTACGGCTGTTGTTATTTCGCTCTTCCGTATGTGTTTAACTTTACGGCAATAGCCATAAAATAGTTTTTCTGTTTCATTCGGAACACCATTATGTACCATTTCACTCATAAAATTAAGACTCACCTTAGAACGTTATGTTATTCTGAATATAAATAAAATATATTTGGATGTTGCTAGTAATAAATGTTATTTTGATTGTTTGTTAGTAGCTTTATTTTGAAGTGGAACTTCTTTAGAATCGTTGTGATTTCAAAACGGGTGCAACGAAAAAACGACAGGTAAGAGTCACAAATATATATTCATCTTATTCATCTGTCGATTTACTGAAGTTTCTCTTCTATCGTGTGTGAATCGCACACACTCCTTTTTTATTGTTATATATATGTATTATATTATAAAAGTGATCCGCCGCGGCTTCACACGGGTATAAAATATTCATATAAACCTTTCTCTTTAAACACTTTGTCTATTAAAGAACCATATTAGATTATAAATTGAAACATACAAAGGGACATAGGGACAGAGAAAACAACTTTGTTTAATACTATGTAGTAATATTATTTCTGCCCCAATAATAGAAATATCGTATTCTGATGAGGTAGCCATAATCGGCCTAGCAATCGACCGTAGTGTAGCAACGCTCCTAAAACATCTATGGTGTCTAGAAGCAACAGCTATCTCTTACCATCTATAAAGCTGTATTCTTGTTCGTTGCCTTCTACACACATGATAAGAGAGCAATAAAACTAAATCTGTGCGTTAAATCTATATTATTATTCATAAAAATGAGTCCTCATTTCGCGTGGTCATCGGTCATCATACCTAAAGGATACTTTGGAATTTTTTTGCTTTGTAGGCTATAGACAGGAGAAGGTTTATTTCGTAGGTCAGGAAATCAGGAAAAACAGTCATTTATTTTTTTCAATACAAATTGTAAGTAGGTGTTTGCAAGATCGGCTAGTATTTTTAACCGACGAAAAAAGGAGGTGGTTCTCAATCGGACCCGTATGTTTTTTTTTTTGTGTGTTTGTTTCGCGATTATTCCGGTGTTTGTGGACGGATTTTCAAAGTTGTTTTTTTTTAATTGAAAGCCTATACTTCCGCAGTAGTCCTATTATAACATAGTCCAGGTCTACAATAGCATCCATGAGAAAACCACATATGTTCCAAATTTGATGTCGGTTTATTGCAGTCTTACTGCGTTTAAATTATATAAAAATAACTAGCTGACCCAGCAAACTTCGTATCGCTTGACATTAATGCTTAGACAGTAGCGTAGTCTGTCGGATCCGATGTGAAACATTCTAAAATCAACAACTACTTATTATTAAAAAATTAATTTAAAAAAACATTTTCCAGTGGACCAAATTGTGAATCTAAACCATTCTCGAATTCCCTAGAACACATACAAAAAGTTTCATCGACATCGGTCCAGTCGTCTATAATTAGTTCAGTGACATACACACTTCTTTTGGAATTATTCTTCTGGAATTATATATATAAAGATTATTTGTAAGTGTTGTATGGTGTAATACAAATTACACGTCGAATTGATAGGATCGATAGTGAAGTTCAGATTCAATTCCTGAAGAGGCATTCTGCCGAGCAGATCGTCAGTGGCGAGCTGGTTAAGATATTGGTAATTACTAACAATCATAGTAGAGTACTGTGCAGCAACTTGCCCGAGTATGGATCCACGGCCTTCCTGACGCCATAATGACTTTGTCATGTCGCATCCCGGAGGGCAGGGTAGCCAAGAGACTTGCATAAAAGGAACAACATCCCAGCCACAGGACAGCAACGCACCAGTAACTCCTTGAGTTATGGTCATGGTAATCTCTAACCATCAGAAGAGTCGTCTGCTTGTATGATGACCTAACACATAACAGAAAAGACCTATGATATGGGCGAAGATACCATCAAAATTCATGGTCGTTCTGATGTTGATGCCTGCGAAAACTTGGCCTGCATATAGTTTTACGTTGAAGACCATCTTAGTGTAGTCATCTCTCATGTTCTCCTTAACAGCGTTATATCAGCAAAATTAAACTTATATGAATACTAGCTGAGCGGCAGACATTGTTCTGCTATAAAAAAAATGTGGAAAGTCTCCCTTGACACTAAGGGGTATGAAAAGTAGATGTTGGTTGACTCTCAGACCTACTTAATATGCTCACAAAATTTCATGAGAATCAGTCTAGCCGTTTCGAAGGAGTACGGTAACTAACATTGTGACATGGGAATTTTATATATATGACTAGCTGAACCCGCAGACGTAGTTCTGCTACTTTTTTAAATGTGATTTTAGTAAAAAAATTGGGGTGAACCACCCTTAATACATAAAGGTATTAAAAATAGATGTTGGCTGATTCTCAGACCTACTCAATATGCTCACAAAATTTCATGAGAATCAGTCAAGCCGTTTCGGAGGGGTATGGTAACTAACATTTTGACACGGGAATTTTATATTTAAAGTGCTAAAATACAAAAGCTTCCGTTGAAATCCATTTGAAACGAAGGACAAAAGTTATTGAAGCAAATTGGAGAGAATTGAACAAAATATAACTTTTGTTTGAACGATAAAATCATGTTTGATTTGACAAATTTAATATTACAGATCTGATTTGGAGAACTTTTAACGAGAATAACTCTATGCGTAACAGTTAACTGGAATATTAAATTAATAAAGTCTATGGGCATTTTGTCTTAATTTATTCTGGTATCTATTTAAATATTTCTATGTATTAGAATCGTTGACTAACACCTTGGTATTCGATTTATGTTACTTGTCCTTAGATATTTATTTTATTATCATTTAATACTACTTTAAGAGACCCTAAAAAAGGAGAAAGTTTTAAATCTACCGATTGTTTTTTTTTGCATGTTTGATTGATGGAACGATTTTTTTTTAAGATTAGTCATGATTCTGAGGTGGTATTAATTTTATCATGTTAATGATAATGAATATGTCTCAAAGAAAATAACACCGCTTATTAAAGTAAAAAACTGATTGTTTTCTTGATTTTTCTTAACATGTTTCAGAAACTAGCACATTGTTAATATTTTTAATACAGTCCTAATACTTAATGATATTACTTACAGATTGACATTAACATTATTGTTCTTAGTTGCATAACTCGATAGTTTGCGCTGTTTGAATAAGACCTTTTTGCGAGTATCATACATGTAGAGCCTTATATTATGCGATATTCATTTTCGAAATAAAAATACAATACCAAATTTTTAATAGGTGTTTTTGTCGATGAAAATAGATATACGTTATAAACTTAAATTATCGCTAGGTTGTGTCCGAATACAATGTATTATAATAATAACAGAATCTCATATTAATAATTCTAAAGTTAAATATTGTTTCAATAGAAAATTGCGACGGTAAAATTACGAACTGAAAATACTTTAGCTATGTTATAGAAAGTCTAACAAATGGTTGGCGTTAAAATCGAGGAAATATTCAACCGATTCAATATTGGAACCATTTTCGTACACAATGTACGAATGAACATTGTAGATGGAATCGTGTTTACTGCTATTGGTTTTTTACGAATATGTACCGTCATTTTTATTTGGGATCAGCACCTACAATGAGCATATTTTACGTTTCGCTCGCTACGGACGGATTTTTCAAATAGATACTAACGGATCGAAAGATATATAGCTCGGATTTTTATCATTTTAAACGCCTGATTTATAATATTGTTAATTTCACATGGCTACTTTTTGTTATCAGAAAAGAGAAAATAATATCTATCTATAGATACTGGAACAGAAAAATGTTGAGTCTGCAAGGCTTGGAACCGGTACGAGATGTACAGGTTCTGTGCCGGTATTTAGCGGTTCTTGCCATTTTTATACCTGGATACTGGTACCAAAGTGGGTAGTGGTACTTCGTATACCGGTACCGACCCGATACCGGTATCTGACAAGTACCGGTAGTAATACCGATAAAAACCAGTATCGAATTAAGACACCCGTTAAAAACAAGTGCGACGTTGCCAATTTTCCTTTTTACGTATCGGTATTGTTCTAATATCTCGTGAAGTAACAGAGATATCTCCGATTGAAGAAAAAATGTACGTAATATATTTTCTTGTACCAATATTATTGAACCAGTACTGGTATAAAACCCTTAAACTAATAGTACCGGTACTAAGTCTAATACCGGTACAAACAGTACAGGTAACGCCTTGGTATCGGTGTTGCTTCAAGATCATTAAGTACCGGTTTTTAAAAATACCGCTATTTCAAGCCCTGTTCGAGTGTTAATTAAATTTATTCATGTATAAGTCTAAATATTAATGTGTATTATATCCATAATGCAAGCAGATAATTTGTTCGCTTTAGAGTTAGATTTAATTTGTGTACCTTGTCCAGGGATTATTTAGGTGTCTACATTACTGGGTTTCCGTGAGTTTATAAGATTTGTTCAGGTGTCTATTTAAGTACTTACTACGTATTACACCTATAACGGATATAATTTGTTCGTTTTGGAGCTAGATTTATGAGAGCCTTCCAAGAATGTTTAAATTGATAACAGCGTTATATAAACGAGTCGGTCTCTGCTAAAACGATATCAGACTTTTTTGAAGATCTTTTAATTTTATTCTGCATTTTTTTAGTAAAATAGTGAGAGACAGGCTTACCAGAGTTTTGTTGTTACGATCTTTTCATAAATCATTGAAATATATCAGTGGTTGGTTTGTAATTGATTTTAAAAAACCCCATCTCTTATCTTAAATGGATTACTGAAATTCTTAGGCTACCACGAAAACATAGTTCAATGCAACAAAATACCTACTCTGAAAGATTCTAAGAAACAGACAGACTTTTGGACGACTTTCACTTTTACAATACTATTTTAATATTTCCATGCGGAGATTAGAAAGTAGAAACAACCCTTTTAAAAGGTCCATTTATTTTGTAGATTTTAAAATGTTTTGGATAACAGAATCAATGTAGCAAAAGCTAAGGGTCCGCGTGTTTTGAATATGAACCGACAGAACAAAAGGTCAACAATCTAATGGAGAACAATGGGAGTGTGTTGATCATAATGGCGGCTATGGAAACAGGAAAAAGGCCATAAATTCTTAAGGCATCGTCAGCAGAACAATGTACACAAATAAAAGACAGGTTAGCAAATTTGAAAAGTGCTTTTTCATTTCCTGAAATCACAATATTACCTAATATGCAAACTTTGCTGACATTGTGATTGAAATATGACTTTCTATTATTTGCATGTTATATTCAAACAGAAGTTTCGTCAACGTTAAGACATAATTCTTTAACGATAGATATCTTATACTAGCTTCCAACCTCAGTTTTTTTATATAGATCTGGGCCTATACCTAGTCTTGCCATAAATATTGTAATAAAGAAAAAAAATTTTTTTTTTAACTGCAAATAACATATATTAGTAAAAGTACCAGCCATCCGTCCATTTTTACAAACTTTCGCATGTATAATAGTAATAGAATAAACGTACTTACTGACCACGAAGGCCACATGAAGCACTTTAATTTCTTGTTGCTACCAGACTAATGCAGACTAGAATAAAAATGCAGATTTGACCTTTTCAATTTTACAATATTGCAAAGTAAGTATTTCGGTGTTGCTTATCGTACATGTTAAAACAATAACAACTGACATAACTGCATAACAACCTAATTTTAAGTTTAGATGCATTTTACTGTGAATGTAGAAAAAACAAAAAAGAGCCAAAGTAGCAACTTTCGTAAGGTTCTGGTTCGATTTCAATAGGTTTAGGTATTTGTGTGATGAACAAAGATATATCTCTTGATTAAAATAGAATAGAAAATCTTTTTATTTACATTCAATTTGTATGAGGCATTTGTGAGTAGTCTCTGTAATACTAAAAACTACCACCTGGGCGGAACGCGGCCAATCACTGAGAAGATCCGATAAGAAACTCAGCGGGCATGTCTTTTTTGCCTTATTCTATATAAATTAATTAATCACACATTATCAATAATAGGAGATTGGTATGAGGAGCTATGGCAGGCATAATGGACATCCGACGGCGTAGGTTATCACTGGTTACTTACAACACGCGCACTTTGAGGACCGACGAGAAGCTAGCTGAACTGGAAGAGGAGGTA
>NJDD01001209.1:83529-105998 GCA_002245505.1 Calephelis nemesis | reverse complement strand
ATCCGGTCGAAGTGGAAGTCAATGGGGGAGGCCTATGTTCAGCAGTGGACGTCCTATGGCTGAAATGATGATGATGATGATGAGGAGCAATTAATCCCAAGCACTCTTATCGGAAAATATTCAGCAATAACATTGCTTTTAATATATATGGTTTATAGGTTGCTGAAGTAACATTTTTATACAATTTTATTTTAACACATTATTTGAATTTATATAATGGAAGGTCTTTCCAATAATTGAGAAGTTTATTGTAAAGGCGTATACCATAATACGACCCATAAAATAATGGCTTACTCTGTGGCGACGAGACACATGCACAGCGACTTTGCTTTTATTCCTCGTGTCCACACAATGTATATCACAATTTCTTTTAAATGAACGTAAATTCTTCTAAACATATATAAAATTTTCAAAGATATACTGGCAAGTTACAGCTAGGAAATTAAATTCTTTAAATTTTTCACTTTGCGGAAACCTTTTGGCCTAACTTATAAATGGTACGAGGTGGCTCATTTGAATAAATATTCGTTAGTTTTAAGTTAGTTTATTTTATATTCTGTGACGTTGACTTGCTTCAATTTTTCTATTTTTTTATTTTTAAAGTGCTAGTGCCAAAATCAAGTGACAGTGTCCTAAGTTCAAGATACCAATAGAACTTAAGTTTAGAGACACTAAGTAAAAGTTGATGGACTTATACTTAGAGACTGTAGCTTAGAAGATTAAAAGAAACTAGAATTACTCATTAGTATATAGACTAGATTGTAATGTCGAAGAAGACGCTCAGTAGAGCTTCTTATGGAGAAAAAAAATTCTATTTTAAATTAAGCAAGGTAGATTTGTGGTGTACTATTTCAAAGAGGTGGTTTACGGTAAATAGGATTAAATTTATTTACTTTTAAAATTGCTTATGATTAAGAGTTTAACGTATAAATCGCTCGTATGGCCCGTTTCATCCCCATCATACCTATCATTCCCGATGAGTGAGCTGTAGGAAACTCAAACCCATCTTTTCATAACCATGATAGAAATGAAATGGAGAGATAAAACGAAAGTTTTACGCGTTTTGATCCATTTTAAAAGCAATTCTGTTTTGTGTGAACTGGCGCTGAGTGAATAACAAAATTTGCCTTAAATTTGTGTCTACTTCGCCTGTAAAAGGGTCAGACACTAAAAGCGCTGGCTAAATGGAACAAGACATATTGTATGGTAATGGACTCAGTGTCAGGAACTCTATAGATAGTGTTGGGTGACGAACAAAAAGTAGGAGATAGGAACCTTTGTATCCCATATTCATAGTATAGTATCTTCACGCCCATATCCCCGAAGAGGTAGGCAGATGCACAACCAAGGCACCCACGACTAGCCGAAGACACTAAGTCCCACAATGTGATAGGTGGCCAGCCTATCCTATTGTCAACCGTACACATTTCCAATCCCGACCAACATTTTGTAATTAGAAAATTAGTGAAATCCAATTTTGTTTTTGTTGGCCGACCCGGGATTCGAACCCGGGACCTCATGCAGTCAAGTCCAACACCCGGACCGCTAGACCACAGAGGCGATTATTATTCATTTGAGTAGCCAAAAAAAGCATTTTTTCTAGCAAGAAAGCCGACTATGCTTTAAATATATAAGTTATATAAGAATTATTTTTATTATAATATTTATAAGAAGTTTTATTTAAAATTAATAACTTTAATTTAAAATTAAAAAAGAGACATGTTATTGTATTATATCTATAAGAAAAAAAGCACGCTGAGTTTCTTTCGCCGGATCTTTGCATTGTGTGGCCGCGTTCCGATCTGGTGGTAGTTGTTAGAATTATATAGATGCGAAACAAGAATCTTTGTATCTACGCGAATAAATAAAATTTTTGTTTTGATTTTTTTTATTTTTAATGGTTGTATTTGGAGCAGGGTTGTAAAGCTTTAATTTAGTAAAATTTAACAATTTTGAAAATTTACCGTAAAAATTTATTTTATTTTAAAGTTTTGTCGTGTATGTGGAAAAAAATTGAGTAAATATTTAACTCGATATCACTGAGAATCCATTATTATATCTATACTTCGTGCTAACGGACCTGTTTAGAAGAACGCTGTTTTGTATTAAACAGAGAAAAGGAGTAATATTCACAAAATATTGGTGTGAAATTTAAACAAATAATCTCCTCTATAGTTTTGTTGCTAAAATATTTTTAATAATCATAAAATACTGGTGGCTGCCTGATAACTGATTTAAAGTAACCCTATCACTTATCTTAGATAAGTTATTAATAGTTCATCAAATATAGATAAATCCAAGCAAAAGCTGGAATTCATATTTTTTTTTATTTTTATTTAATGTGAAATAGTAGCGAAGAAGCACACTCGCCTTCTGATTTTAAGAGACAGCCGTGGTCTATAGACACCATAGATGTTATAGGTGTGTTGCTGTCCTTTGTTCTTAGGCCAATTGTGCAAATATATCGGCCGCCATACCCTCCATACCGGAAACATGGCCGATTTATAATGTCGGTAGGAATAGATAAGGCGTAAGATCCGAACTCGGGCATGTTGCTGATCAGCACTCTACCACCAGCGATCTTTCTGGTGATAACCTATTATACGTAGGCTCGCCTTTCAAGAGCTGCCTGGCAAGGAGGCAGATGGTCTATTCTAACACGCCATTCTAACATGTCTTTCCAACACGGTGAAAATCCATTCCATATACATAAAGATTAGATCTTGATAATGTAGTTTTAAAGCCCTAAGTTTCTTAATCAACAGTAATAAACATCACGACGAAAGACTAAGCAATACAATAAAAGTTTTGTTTATTGCATTCAAGCGCAAAAGTTAGCTGTAAATAGTGAGGGAAATTACCAAAGAAATCAACCGAAAACTTCCACCAAACTTTGCCGTACAAAGACTTGAAAAATAAAATTATGCGCAAAGTTTGTCTGGTCTGGTGAATTCACTTTGTAGTTTTATAATAGTGGAAAGAAATATTTTATCAAGTGAACTTTTTAGGCGGATTATTATATTTGCAATGATGTTAATATTAATTTCTGGTTTTTAATGACAGGCATATGTTTTGTAATTAATGTCTTCTGGTGGTAAGAGATAAGTATCATCTAGAGCCATCATATTTTTTTTATTTTTTTATATTTTGATGTATAGAGTAGAAGATTTACATTCGTGGCTTAATATCCTGCCATATGGTAAAATTTACCATAACGTCCAATGCTTGCCGTTGACGTGTTCCGGTTCGAAGTATAAGGTAGCTAAACTTACTTTTGCTCGTGGCCTAATATCCCGGCCTCAGGTTGGCAACGCACCATTACCACCTTTGGTGTATCCAGATAGCGTGAATTTGTTACTATCAGGAAATCCGTCTGGTTGTTTGCCTTCCAATATCAAAAACAAATTAAAAAATAAATAAATTTGCAGAGCAGTCCAGATTTAATTGACAGTACCAATTGTATAAACAATTGATTATTGGTGGTACTAATACGTTATCTAACTATGTTATGTGAAAAGACAGGGAATCGCTTCTGTGGTCTAGCGGTCCAGTGTTGGACCTGACTTCTTTAATTTCTGAGTTTGACATCTAGGTCGGGCAACAAAAAAAGTGTAATAAAGGAAAAAAAAGTATCTTCACGCCCATACCCCCGAAAAGCTTGGCAGAGGCACAACCTAGGCACCCACGATTAGCCGAAGACACTAAGTCCCACAATGTGATAGTAGGCAAGCCTATCGCCAACCGGGCACATATACAATCCCGAGCAACATTCTTTTATTAGAAAATTAGAAAAACCAAATTTTTCTTTTATTGCCCAACCTGGGATTCGAACCCGAGACCTCATGCAGTCAAGTCCAACACCTGAACCGCTAGACCACACAGGCGTTAGTGTACCTATTTTTAACTTTAACAAAAATAACGTTACCCTGAATTGAATGAGCCCGGTTGGCAATAAGCTTGCCATCTATCAAATTGTGGGACTTGGCATCTTCGGCTAGCTGTGGATGCCCTGGTTTTGCATCTGTCTACCTCTTCGGTAATATCGTCGTGAAGTTACTTTTAAAAACTAAAGACCAACTCTAACGATTATAATAAAAATGATCAAGTTTAAATGAAAGAAAAGCTATTTCCTTTTAATGAATACTAAATGCATTTCAAATTATGCCATATTGCCAGTGCATTCAATTACTCTTTTATTCGTAGTCTTATCTTTTGGTAGATTGATATTTTAAGGAAGCCAAGCAAAATGGAATTCATTATTATTTTTTTCTCGATAAAAAGCTTTACTGAGCATCTTCTTTGACACTATAGTCTATAGACTAATGAATAATTCTAATTGCACTTAATGTTTTAAACTACACTCTCTTTACCTTATTAATAAAAATGGACTAACGTAAGTGTAAAATAATATAGGTATATAATAAAGACAACAATACCTCATTTAACCTTAGAGTATTTTACTCCGTGTTTATCGATTTAAAGCTTGTCGAAGTATAAATCCATCAACTTTTATATAGAGTCTCTAAAAATAAGTTCCTATCCTATGAGATATACTAAATCTTGAACTTAAAACACTGTCACTTGATTTTAGAACTATATACACAACACTACACAAGTTCATATGGCTTTGTCCTTTTCAGCCTTCTCGCTGTACCTGTGATATCGAGGAGCTGGATTGCCTCGATGTTCACATCATGGTGAAGTCTATAGTAATGAACGTCTGCAAGTGGGAAAATACACTTCAATTTTGTCCACACAAACCCTAGCTGCTAATGTCAAGCGACACGAAGTTCGCCGAGTTGGCTATTAATTTTTATAAAATAGTTTATCCAGCATTTCGTACAAAATTTTCATAGTCGGTTAAAAACTCATAACAATTCTGTTTACGTTAGTTTAACGTTAGTTGAAGAAAAGCGATATTAAGCTTGAATATTAATAGTACAACTAGCTGTTGCCCGTGGCGTTGCCTCCGTGTTTGATGGTTCCACAGGATCATTTTTACGGAGTTAAAACTATCCCATGCCTTAATCCTAGTTCCCCTCAATATGTGTGCCAAATTTATGAAAATCGGTTAAGTAGTTTTTGCGTGAAGGAGTAACAAACAAATAAACATACAAACTTTCGCATTTATAATATTAATAGGCTATCTGGTTGCTTCAAAATATGTGCATTTATTTTCTTGAATCGTTATTCGTGAAGCTTCATTGCTTAACCAAGTATCTGCAAAATTGAAAGTCTTGCTTTGGAGAACCTCTACCATGAACAACATTCACTATCGACTATCGACTAATATCGTTGGTCGAGTGGCTAGCGCACACGTCTAAACACAGTGGCCAACTTGAGCCTCGGGTTCGATTCCCGCCAAGGGCAGGCATGTTTTGGTGAACATTTAAATGTCTGCATTTCTGGGTCTAGGTGTTTATTCAATTTATTCTGGTATCTATTTAAGTATTTCTGTGTATTCGAATCGTTGACTAACACACATTACACAAGCATATAATTTGCTTTCTTTAGGGTTATATTCGATTTGTGTAATAAGTCAAAAAAAAATATATTTAATTTTTAATGTAAAAGGCCCACAAGTACATCGCTATTCTGATGGTAAGAGAAAATCTTGGCCTTTAGACATCATAGATAGTCCTGAGGCTAGGATGTAAGGCACATTGTACAAATCTACCAGCTACTCTACTCTCTACGCGAACATGACAGAGTCATCATAGCGGCAGGAATAGGTAAGTGGTGGATCCCTATCCGAGTAAACTGCTGCACAGCACTCTACCACCATTGGTTTTGTTGCTAACCTATATATTAACCTTTGCTCGCCTTTTACGAGCTGCCTGACAGAGAAGCAGGTGGTCTGTTTAACTCAAAAAAACAAAGCTAAATCTGCTAATTTTACACGGTTGTTCTAAAATTATATAGAAACATGTATCGTAACGTAAACAAAGATAACAGGTCCCAGGTTTGATCCCGGGTCGGGCTACAAAGAAATTAGAAAATGTGTATTTTAATTTTCTAATAAAAATAATGTAGCTCGGAATTAGATATGTGCCTGGTTGGTAATAGGCTTACCTATCATATTATGGGATTTGTTATATTCGGCTAGTCGTGGGTGCCCTGGTTGTCTACTCCTTCCGGGTTGTGGACGTAAAGATACTCATTTTATTTTTTTACTTACACTTTTATATTTGATTCAGCAAAACTTAGTATTTCACTGCTCTATTTAATCAATAGCAGACTACAGAGTATAAGGAGCTCTTTAACGAGTAATCAATTAGGACAATGGTATCAAGAAGAATTGTGTCAAGTATAAGAATTTATTTATACAAGTTTTGTTTTGCAAATTGTTTTTTTTTTCTTATGATATTGGAAGGCAAACAAGCAGACGGATTTCCTGATGGTAAGAAATTCACGTCGCCTAGAGACACCAAAGGTGGTTATGGTGCGTCGCCAACCTGAGGCCGGGGCCAACCTGAGGCCGGGATAAGAATACCGGTTCCCTTGCCCTCCGAACTGGAAAACGTCAAAGCACTGACGTTATAGCGGCAGGAATAAAGGCGGTGGTACCAATCCGGGCTAGCTGCTGCGAAACTCTACCACCTAGTCAGATGTCACGGCGTTAGTGACGGTAAGCCCATGCTCACCTTTTACGAGCTACCTGACCGAAAGATAGATGGTCTTTTCTGAAAAGCGGCCCAGACCAACTCGTTAGTCTATTTATTTTCTTTTAAAAATAAACAAATCTTTTGATATATTATTGATATTCAAATAAATTTTCTCATTCAGTTTTAAAATCTCAAATATAATAAAAAAATTATCTTCACGTCCATACCTCCGAAAAGGTAGGCAGAAGCACAACCAGGGCCTAGCCGAAGACACAAAGTCCCACGATGTGATATGTGGCAAGCCTGTCATCAACCGGGCACATATCTAATCCCAAGCAATATTTTTTATTATAAAATTGGAAATACCAAATCGAACCCGAGACCTTATGCAGTCAAGTCCAACACGTGGACCACTAGCCCACAAAGGCGAAAAACATAATCAAATCTAATTAGGGCTCTTTTTAACCGACTTTTAAAAGGATTAGGTTCTCAATTCGATTGAATGGTTTCATTTTTTTTTGTTTTTTATGCGGTTACTCAGCCAATAGCCACTCGACTTTAATTGGTATTTTTATAAAGATAGGTTTCCCAGGTGTTCTTATGTTAGGTTCATCATAGTCGGGCTAGTGGTTTTTGAGTTATAGTATATATATATATATATACTATATACTATAATAGTGCATACATTTTCACGATAAGTAAGTTCGTCAATACATGTGAAAACTGGATATATGAAAAAAACGGGTTGCACTAAACGTACCGGCACAAGTGAAAACTTGAATATTAACGTTGTGTATTTTTGATATTTTGGAATGGTAAGGGAATAATTTTGGGCGAATTGTTTTAATTATTAGTATGAAAGTACTATCATTTATGTGGTAGAATACAATATTCATTTATTGCGCTATCGTACACAAACATCTTGCGCCGTCTTGCGAATTTTCGATCAGATCACGAGTCCTGATGTGAGTTTAGAAGTTTTTACCCATTCCAAAAAAAGTGCGCAACGCCGCTAAAGAAGTTTTCACTTCAAAATTGAATATTGCTATTTTGCTCAGCTCAGCTTATCAGGAAACAATAATATTTTAGTTAACATTTTCTTTAAGTGCATTGATTGTTAATTTTTATTACAGTATTTTTTATTCAAACTTTATGTTTTTGAATGGCAAACAAGCGGACGGATTCGCTGAGGGTAAGAAATTCACATCGTCTAGAGACATCAAAGGTGGTAGGTGCCACCTTTGATGCCAACCTGAGACAGGGCAAAATTAAGTTTACCGGCTACCTGAGCTTTCAAACCGAAACACGTCCACGGCAAGTGCTGACGTTATGGCCGCAGGAATAGATATGGCGGTTATACCAAACCGGGCGAGGTGTTGCAAAACTCTACCATCCATTTAGATGTAATGCTGTGACGGTAAGCCTTTTACGCGCTGCCTGGCAGGAAAGCAGATGGTCTGCAAAGAAGACCGGACCAACACAGGGTTAATCTATTCCAGATTTAAGGTAGCAAAAACTTATAATCAACTAGATTATTTTTTCCAATTTTCTTGAGTTAGTGTCGATAGTCAACTTTCGACTAAACTATTCGATATCGAGAGAAGATCGTGCTAAGACTACACATGTACCATGAACTTTCCACAACTTGCATGTGGCCGTGGCCTCCATTCTGAAATCGACTCTCTTGCTTTTAATTCCAGCAGAGTAATTTAAGAATTTTAAAAGGGGTTTTATGTTAAGCCTATTTTCTTTCTAGACGTAAAATATGATGAATAGGGGCTGCTATAGGGGCACTAAAATACTTAAATTGTTATATTTTTAAGCTCACTCACCGTAGTATCGCCACTGTGGTCTAACTGCTGGACCGTTAATTATTAAAATTAACTTCATGGGGTCCCGGATTTGACTCCAGGACCGGGCACCAAAAATAACATGTGATTTGTACTAACTGTTCTAAAAGAACGTTGCCCGTGACTGGGTATCTGGCTGGCGATAGGTTCGATAGGTTCGCCATCTAAAACATTGCGGGACTTTAGTCTTCAGCTAGGATTTGTGTCTTTAACAAGGCGTGGGGGCTAGTTAAAGATACAAATCCTAGCAACCTAGTTGTACCCAAGCGTAATTCTTCGGGAATACAGGCGAGAAAATATTTTTGAATTGAAAACTCTTAAGCAGGGTTGCGCATTTCTTTGAAATGGGTAAAAACTTCTAAACCCGCTTCAGGGCACATGACCTAATTCATTAGACAAAAATTCGTAAGACGGCGCACGGCGCTTGCGCGAATGTTGGTGTTGTCGTGTTTGTGTACGATAGCGCAATAAATGAATATTGTATTCTACCACATAAATGATAGTACTTTCATACTGATAATTAAAGCAATTCGTGCAAAATTATTCCTTAACTATTTCGTAATATCCAAAATGCACAACGTTAATGTTCAAGTTTTCTCTTCTGCCGGTACTCCATGAGTGCAATCCATTTTTTGTAATAATTAAGTTTTTAAGCTTAATTTAAGCATTTTTAATTTTAGTCATTGAATTTATGTTTTTTGTGACAAGTGAGTAAAGAATCAAACTTTGACAGAAAGAGACAACATTTACCTAGATACATTAGATTTTTTTTTAAATCTTGAATTAAAATAAGAAACATTTATGAAACATTAAAACTAAAAAGATTAAACAAGTGAATCAGTTTATAATGTTGTTCAAACTAACACTGAACCAGATCATTGTTTGTTATTTCTTACTCACTTAAACATGTAATTTTTTTTACAGAATAGAATATAAAAACCAATATCTTTGCCCATTTTAATTTCTCACGCTTCCTTAGAACCTACGGAACCCTAAAATGTACTTTTAGAACATTTTTAATAATGCCAACACAACATTAGAGATAGAAATAAAAACTATAATAACACCAACCTTGGAAATCATTTGTAAGGAACAGATGTTTTCTCATTGGGTACACCAAGTAACGCGTTCGTTCCTAAAACATAAACAAAGTTTTCTAATTGGAAAACTTGAAAGGTGTCCAGAGATATCTGACTTAGATGATAGCAATTTGAAGTTTTACTTTTTGTTAATACATTTAATAAGCTATTTTACGATAAGTCTGACATTTCAAAGCACCGTCAAGAAGTTGCTCACCCCAGTTTTTATTACGAAGTAATAAATCTGGATGAGCATGATCAAGAAAAATTGTAGTAGATTCGAGAACCCTATTTTCGAGGATTATGCTGCTTTTGCACTCATAGGTGGTAGTTCTGCTGGAGATTAAATAAACTTGTTTTAAATTATTGCTTTATTCTTTCAACGCAAGTAATAGAAAGAGACAAAACAATGTTAGCATAAGGTTATTTTGTATGGAACTTTTCTAAAGACATTTAATAAGCACCTTGATATGAAATATAAGTAAGTAAATAAGTATCTGTACGCCCATATCCCTGAAGAGGTAGGCAGAGGCACAACCAGGGCATCCACGACTAGCCAAAGACCCTAAGTCCCACAATGTGATAAGTGGCAACCCTATCGTTTTTTTATGTTCTGTGACTCGGGAATCGCACTCGAGACCTCCTAAACTCAAGTCCAACACCTGGACTGCCAGACCATAGTGCCTATTGAAATGTTCATTGAATTTAATAAAGCATCTAATAATTAATAATTGTTTTTTTAACTTAATTGTTAAGAAGTGAAATGTGCCTAAAAATATATTGTTCAGGACGCCTTATGTTATTAATGAGACGGACTATTGAGAAGTGTTCCATATCTTTAATTTTTATCTCATTTGAAAAATAACATATACCTAAAATTAGTTGACCGGCTCGTTAGTGGCTAGCTTACACACCTAACTACGCCGACCAACCGCAAGGCTCGGGTTCGATTCCTGACAGGGGTAGGCATTTGTTTGATGAACATTTAGATGTCTGCATCTTCGGGTTTGGGTATTTATTAAGTTCATTTTTGTATCAATACAAGTATTTGTATGTATTAGAATCGTTGACTAACACCCATAACATAAGCATTTAACTTGCTTACTTTGGGGTTAGTTTCAATTTGTGTAAATTGTCCAGAGATATTTATTAGTTTATTTATTTACATATGTCTCAGAATACATACCTTCCAAAATCATTAAATGTTAATGATTTTTGTTACACAAGTTATATCGTTTCAACATATTTTTTAATACTTTTAATTTTAATACTTTATAAATAATAAAGAATAATCATCAATGGACGAAATACAAAAATATGTTTAACCCCAAAATAAGCAAAGTATGTGGATGTTAGACAACGATACTAAAGATAGAAATAATTTTACAGTATATATTTAGTAAATTAAAAGAAATAATGACTGATGAAAGACTCACAAAGCAGATATACAATGCGAATGTGGATTGATAGTACCCGGGGAGACCTACTTTGGTTTCCACTATCAAATTGCTCGGGTATTATCTGAGCTTGGTGGCAAGAGTCTCCGGAAACAGCGTATTTGTATGAAAAGGATAAAGCGGAAGAGGCCTGACAGGTCTGTCAGGGTTCTGAGATTGGACATTCGATACTCTTTGTCTACCCCGTAACGAACTTTTTTTTTATGACATTGGAAGGCAAACAAGCAGACGGATTTCCTGATGGTAAGAAATTCCCGCCGCCTAGAGACACCAAAGGTGGTAATGGTGCGTTGCCAACCTGAGGCCGGGATGTTAGGCCTCGAGCAAAAGTAAGTTTACCGGCTACCTTAACCTCCGAACCGGAACACGTCATGACGTTATGGCGGCAGGAATAGGTAAGGCGGTGGTACCAATCCGGGCGAGTCGCTGCGAAACTCTACCACCTAGTCAGATGTCACGGTGTTAATAAGGGCAAGCCTATGCTCGCCTTTTACGAGCTGCTTGGCACAGGAAGGCAGATGGTCTATTCTACAAAGGACCCGGACCAACACTTAATTATAAATAATAAATGATCTAAGGGTAATTTCACGATGTTACAAGCAATGTACAATTTTAAACATCTTTTATATAAAATTATCGTGTCACAATGTTCGTTCCCATACTCCTATTAAACAGCTTGACAGATTTTCATGAAATTTTGTGAGCATATTGAGTAGGTCTGAGAATCGGCCAATATCTATTTTTTATAACCCTAAGTGATTAGGGTGACTCACCGCAATTGCTTTAACAAAAATCTCATTAAAAATTTCAGCAGGACAACGTCTACCGGGTCAGCTAGTTTAAATATATAAGATATGTAGATCCAGTCTTTTTATTACAACAAATATAGTACACATCGAAAGCTCAATCCATTATTAGTTATTGCATCCCCGTTTGAGAGGTGCATCAAAAATAATAGTTTTAAAAGTAAAAAGAGTAAAAAAAATGTGTACGTGTACTAGCGTACACTCGTAGAAGTGAAGAAGTGAAACTTCTTTATGACGTCATATTTCAAAATATAATTTACTATATGCAACTTTACAGAAATTGGTTAAATAAAGTTTATTGCCAATCCCTACTCCGCTGGAGAAAGTATACTTCGAATCACGCGTGGTAGGGATAAAAACAAAGATGGCTCGTAACGGAAAAATGTGACGCATAACGAAAAAATGTTACACAAAATTTTTTTCCAACCCCTTTATAAAGAAAGTATAAAGAAGTTTCACTTCAAAAATTAAATTAGAAAAAACCATGTTTTTTAAACCCTTTTGATATCCAACAAAAGATATTTATATGACGAGTGACTTATTAACAGTTAGGAAACTAAACATACTATACATACCCGTGTTGGTACGGGCTCCTTTGCAAAATAGACCATCTGCCTTCATGCCAGGCAGCTTGTAACCGTCACTAATACCGTGACATCTTAGTAGGTGCTAGAGTTTAGCTGCGACTCGCCCGGATTGGTACCACCGCCTTACCTATTCCTGCCGCCATAAAGTCAATGCTTGCTGTTGACGTGTACCAGTTGGAGGGTAAGGTAGCCGGTAAACTGACTTTTTCTCGAGGCCTTACATCCCGGCCTCAGGTTGGCAACGCATCATTACCACCTTTGGTCTTTAGGCGAAATGAATTTTAACCATCAGGAAATCCGTCTGCTTGTTTGCCTTCCTTGTTATAAAAAAAAAAACTACTGTTCGCGATGCCTACTTACCGTATGTTTAAAAAGGTTAAAAGAAAGAAAAAAAATACCAATCAATGAAACGTTTCGGAAACGGAAATGATGTTCATCCTATTTTCAAACCAAGTTCAGATCTTATCTCAAACTACAGGAACGCTTCTCTAATTGGAAAACTAAGCTATACATCGACGTCAAAGAAGGTTGTAATTTAAACTTTTCTTGAAGTTTATTGAGTTTGCATATAATGTTTTAGCTTTGCATCAAACTTCGTCAAATTATTAATACCTTTGTATTTTATTTATACTATGATGTAATTCAATATTTTAGAAACTATAGTAGTCTGTTTATTTTAACTAACAAGTACTGAGTAGGTTCTTTTTGGCGCCATCGAGAGAAAAAATGGTCGCAGTTTTTTCATAATTATTGAATTTCCTGTCTGTGTTGAGTGAAATCAGTTAACTTTGGTGGCATTTTGTACAATTTTCGTCAGTAAAAGTGCACAAATGAAATAATCATAAAGAAATCAGCATATAATGTATTAGTGCATTTACTCGTTGCCGCCAAATCTCACTATATGAGCTTGAGTAATGAGGCCACCACTTTACCCAAGACCCTGACATGATTTCTATTGGCGACATGTGACTAATTTTAAAAATAAAACATTCGAAATTCAAATAGTTCCGATTAGCTAGAAGTGCAAAACTTTTAGTGTGCCCCATGTAGCAGGATGTTGATAAAATTTATATTAGACCGTTTCTGAATCATTTTTTATCACCCGGAAAAAGAATAATTATTTTTATTATTAAATCGCGACGTTGTACCCAATGAAATAATTCGAGTCGGTTTTTACTACTTTACTGCGCTTAGTTGTAAATACATAACGAATAATCCTTAAAAAAATCAATAAAGCCCCAACGAAACATTATATATAATTAAGCCACAAATTAAGACAATTTGTGTCTCGTCAGCATTCAAACCAAAAAAAACACATCGCATCGAAATCTGTCTGTCCATTTAAAAGTTGTGATGCCGCAAACACTCACATACAAATAGAGACTGACACAAACGTCAAATTGATAACAGCCCTCAATTCCCGTCGGAGGTTAATAAAACCCCTTATTTCGCGTTGAGGGTTATTTATTTATATTATGATATTGGAAGGCAAACAAGCAGACGGATTTCCTGGTGGTAAGAAATTCGCGCCGCCTAGAGACACCAAAGGTGGTAATGGTGCGTTGCCAACCTGAGGCCAGGATGTTAGGCCTCGAGCAAAAGTAAGTTTATCGGCTACCTTACCCTCCGAACCGGAACACGTCATGACGTTATGGCGGCAGAAATAAGTAAAGCGGTGGTACCGATACGGGTGAGTCGCTGCTAAACTCTACCACCTAGTCAGATGTCACGGTGTTAGTGACGGTGAGCCTACGCTCGCCTTTTACGAACTGCCTGGCAGAGAGGCAGATGGTAGGCCATCTGCCTCTCTGCCTCTCATCTGCCTCTGCAAAGGAGCCCGGATCACACGGGGAAATCATAAGGTCTTCATCAAGTTCAATCATAAGGTCTTTATCATCAAGGCCTCGTTATCAGAAAATATAAGCAGATCTTTTTTAATACGAATCGATTCCAAACCCGAGTGGTTTTCTAGCAGGCATTCCAGAGTCATGTCTCCTATCTTCGTGCTTCATCATCAGGCCAGCTCAGTTGTAATAGCATTTGTTAGTATTTTAACTGCTAGGTCACATATACCTATGTTCAAACCTGAAATATTTGCCCATAATACGTCTGATATCCATTCCGATTCTTTCAAATGAGCTGATTACCTTGAACGCCTGGACAGATCTCCATAAAGTATAGCTAAAATCTATCGATCATGTCAGCTTTCAAACAAAAAACGCATAAAAATCCGTCTATCCACAGAGCTATGATACCACAGCCAGACACACACACACACACACACACACAAAACTTATAACAAAACTAAAACGTCAGAGGTTAAAAACGGAGGAGGTTATGATAATATGTACGATTCCTATATTAATTTATCTACGTGAATTTTTTTTTTTTTGCTATTTCTAAACATGTAACCGACTAAAAAAAGGAGTTTCGCAATTCGACTTTATAACCTTAATAATTAAACAAAAGTGAAGTTACACGCCAGATCAACGATCGCGTGAGTTTCGTTAGTAAGGGGGTATGTTTTTATCTTTTTTTGTATATTCCTTACGCGATAAACCGTTAAGATCTTTCTTATTTTGAAAGATAGGTAGGTCGTAATTGCTAGATGGTATCATATCAATTTTATCATTATCCGACTAGTGGTTTTCTGTTAAACTTAAAATTTATTCTTTACTAAGTGTAACTCAAAAACTATTAATAGGCCGTTGATAAAGTTTTTGTGAGACCATTTTGGAACTATTTTCTATCTTTTGGAAAAAAAATAATTATCAAATCACGATATAGTACCAAGTCTACTACTACTAAGTTTAGATTTAATGAAGGAATCCTATGAAAATTGGGGTAAATACTCTTCTTTTGTGAATTCAAATAACATAACTATTGAAAAATTAATCGTTTTTTAGCCATTTTATTTTGCTTATGTTTAGTTTATGATGTATAACTATCACACATCTTAATATATAATATAAATCTCGTGTCACAATGTTTGTCCTAAATGGACTCCTAAACCACTTAACCGATTATAATAAAATTCGCACGCCATGTGCAGTTCGATCCAATTTGAGAGATAGGATAGCTTATATCTCAATTTGTGGTAAAAAAAATTACCATCCGAGCGAAGCCGGAACGGGCAGTTAGTCATATTATAAATGTGAAAGTTGCTTTGTTGGATATTTGGATTTTTATCCATCAATCACGCAGAAACTACTAAATGGATTTTTAGAAAATTGGTATACAGACAGGGTATGAGCTGACTTGGGTTATAGAATAATTTTTATTCCTATTAAATGCTCCCTTAGGAATCCCACGCTAGCGAAGCCGCGGGCGGAAAGATAGTTCATTAAACATTGCGTTAATAACATGGGTAGACAACATTGTATCTTATAGAAATATAACCAAGTCCGAGAACCTGCTGCAAGAAACATATGTTGCTTTAGATGGACCAAGTTCGGGTCATCTCCCAAAGTATAAACAAAGTTTCTCTAATAGGAAAACTTGAAGGTATCCTGTGACGTCTGACTGAGATGGTTACAATTTAAACTTCTACATTTTCATAAATCTTACAGAAAAATTTACTTGGGTACAGTGTTTTAGGAATAAAAAGTTTCATAAAAACTTTAAACCTCTATTTCACACCCCGGGGAATTAAATAATTCAAAAACAATTTTAAAAATCATTCTTCAGCCGATTTCCAAGCTATAAGTTGAATGCGTTTACAAAATTTTAAGCTTTTAGCCCAATGGGTTTGGCATGAAAATGAATCGAATCTAATACTTTCATTTTATTTCATTTGATTTTTGAAAAACTCAGAAATACGTAATAAGTCACGTACATATTTGCGTTACTCTATTAACACGAAGTTTCATGAAAACACGTCCAAGGAATAAAAATGTTTACATAAACTTTTATGCCTTATTTCACCCCCTTGGGGCTAAATTTGGAAAAATCTTTAGTTTATATTTAGATAAGCGGATGATAAGTTTCTAAACCTAAGGGTTTGGTCTGTGCGTCGATATACCAGCCAATCACCCTTAGCCTTTTATATACTTGCTAGATGTCCCGGCGAACTTTCGTTCTACCCATTTAGTTTGTATGGGAAAAAGTAAAATGTTGTTTTTCTTAGTTTTCTCGCAAATTTTTTCCTTTGGCTTATCTTTTAAACCTTCCCTGGACTTAAACAAATAATTCAAACCCAAAGTTAGCGAAATCGGTTCAGCCGTTCTCGAGATTCAGCGGGCTAACGAACAGCAATTGATTTTTATGTATGTATATAGATAGATAGATTCATTTTTGTTACACTGTAATTTAAGTTTAGTAAGACTGCAAGAAACTGACTTCTATGTCGATAAGCGATAAGTATGTTAAAGTATTTTCACACCTTTATCCCCTAAGAGTTGGGCAGAGGCATAACCAAGGCACCCTCGATTATCCGACAACACTAAGTCCCACAATGTGATAGGTGGCAAGCCTATGGCCAACCGGGCACATATCCAATCCCGGGCAACATTTTGTTTAGTAGAAAATCAAAAAATGCACATTTTTTAATTTTCTACTAATTTTTGTTATTCGACCCGGGATTCGAACCCGGGACATCTAGACGTCAAGTCCGGCACCAGACCGTTAGACCACAGAGGCGATAAAGACTAAAGTTGTAAAGCTATCAAAGGAAATTGTTTTAGTTTCTAATCTGTCATTATGTCGTAATGACGTCATAACAGTTATGGGCCCTCAAGGTACGATAGGCATTAATTTATTACTTAGAAATAAATGGGGAAAGTAAGGAGAATTAGTTAAATATAAAAATAAAACTGTCAAAAGTTCTTATAAAGGAAATATTGTATCCCTAAATTACAGTGAAAAGTTGCACTAAAACCAGTAAAGCAGATTAAGATGTCGACCATGTCGGTCGCATTATTGGCAACGAATAAATCTCATATATATAAAATCTTGTGTCACGATGTGTATTGCCGATAAAATCCAAAACTACTAAACCGATTTCAATCAAATTTCTCATGTAGCCGTATTTTGGTCTAATTAAAAGATAGTTATCATCTCAATTATTCACTTATGTCGTGAATGTAAACGAATAAAATGTATAATAAATAAATAAACCTTCAAGAAAATAAATGTATAAACCTTCAAGAAAAGAGCGTACTCATTCCTTAAAGGTCGGCAACGCAATTGTGATACTCCTGGTGTTGCGGATGCCCGTGGGCGGCGGTGATCACTTTCCATCAGGTGACCTACTTGCTCGTTTGCCTCCTCTTATATTAAAAAATAAAAATAAAAAAAATGAATTGTTTCTTTCCTGGTTAGTTTTATGAAGTTCTCATAGATGGCGGTGTATATTTGATATAGAACATTGTTGCACTTCTACTCACTAAAATATTTACTTAGTTTACTAGGTGGTAGAGTTTCGCAGTAACTCGTCCGGATTGGTACTGCCGTCATACCTATTCCTACCGCCATAGAGTCAATGTTTGCCATTGACATGTTCGGTTAGGAGGGCAAGGTAGTCGGTAAACTTACTTTTGCTCTAAGCCTAAGATCGCGGTTGGTAAGGTCTCAAATTGGCAACGCAACGTTATCCTATTCCTGCCGCCATAACGTCAGTGCTTGCCGTTGACGTGTTCCGGTTTGGAGGGTGAGGTACCTTTGGTGTCTCTGGGCGGCGTGAATCCTTTGGTGTCTCTAGGCAGCGTGAATTTATTACCACCAAGAAA
Source organism: Calephelis nemesis (assembly GCA_002245505.1). Taxonomy (NCBI): domain Eukaryota; kingdom Metazoa; phylum Arthropoda; class Insecta; order Lepidoptera; family Riodinidae; genus Calephelis; species Calephelis nemesis. The sequence continues at coordinate 87,888 of NJDD01001209.1, read as the reverse complement.
TATATATTATTATTATTATGTTATAAATATATGTATTTATGATAGTGGAAAGCAAACAAACAGACGGATTATATGTATATTATATACAACTACATTTATGGAGAGAATAAAACCCTGATAAAATAAATGAGTGAAGAACAAAAGAGACGCTTTTACAGCCTGATCATAATAATAGATTTAGTTACTTGGTAGCTTTGCACTTTACAATTTTGTATTTTTACATACTACTATCGCCTCTGTGGTCTAGCGGTTCAGTTGCTGGACTTGGCTGCATGAGGTCCGGGTTCCAATCCCGAGTCGGGCAACAAAAAGAAAATTGGGTTTTTCTATTTTCCTAATGAAAAAAAATGTTGCTCGGGATTGGAAAAGTGCCCGGTTGGCGATAGGCTTGCCACCTATCACATTGTGGGACTTAGTGTCTTCGGCTAGTCGTGGGTGCCCTGGTTGTGCCTCTGCCTACTCCTTCGGCGATATGGGCGTAAAGATACTTTTTTTATACACTACTTATTCTTTTATTTTAAGTTCGGCGATAAGACTCGAATGTTTTCTGCATGTTCGAAATGACTGCACCAAAATAAATTTGTGTATTTAATATTTACAATACTCTAAAACCAATCATCCGATTGTTTTGCGTTAAAGCGGTGTGATGGTTGGAGAAGGAATGTTGGAAACATAAAAATGTCTGAACGCGTCTCGTAATGTAATTTTATTATTATTATAAGTATATAATTGATATTATTTTTGTAGTGAAAATGTTACGCACTATTTTTGAAATGGGTAGAAACTTCTAAGCATCAGGACACGTGACCTAATCAAAAATTCGTAAGACGGCGCAGGGCACTTGCGCAAAAATTTGTGATGTCATGGTAGTACAACAGCGCATAAAATGAATATTGTATTCTACCACATAAATGATAGTACTTTCAAACTAGTAATTAAAGCGACTCGTGAAAAATTATTCCCTAACTATTCCAAAATATCAAAAATGCACAACGTTATTTTTCAATTTTTCACTTCTGCCGGCACTAACGGAGTGCAACCCGTCGTTTTTTTTATATTGTTTTTTACTTTTTAGTTTCGAAGTCGGTTTTTGTAACGTAGTTGTTTTTATTAATTTAGCTAGATATTAAATTTTATCAGTGGCTTTTATCTTCACTTCTCTGTTTCTTTAAGCGTTCCTTCATATTTTTTCGCACAAGACTAACCTTCAAATTTTTTTTTATTAAGTATCACAATCTAAGAAAATAGATAACCTGACTACATGAAATTAAACTATAAATAGCGTATTGCTTACCCTAATTACTGTTATACATCTCTATTGAAGAAACCTAGATTTTATATTCATAAAAAATGTAATTATATTTTATTATTATTTTAAGTTTCAACTTAATAGAAAGTGAACTAAAATTGTTGTAAATAAAATTTTATCGAATTTATTTTAGAATATACGATGGAATAAGAAATTTACAGACGTAAAATAGTACATACTATTTAAATTATGCGCTTCGGCTATATTCGTCAAGCTTCGGAAATCCGAATGTATTTAAAAATATCTATACAGAGTCGTTATAACTTAATTAATCTTTTCGCTTGAATTTAGATAAGGTGAGCCAATTTAAAAATAAAGGAATAAAGTATAAAAAGAGTAAAAAGTGTAAAGCCGAAGCGCATAATTTAAATAGTAGTACAGTAGAAACATCTGGGTAAAAAACATAACCCTTGTCTTGCGTGGGGGTAAACAAGGTCAGTGTACAGATACTATTATCTCGTTAAGACGACTACTCCACCATCTATCTTGATAAATGTCTTTTCAAGATCGGGGTGAACTTGTGGAAATATAATTTGTGGTCGCAATTTTTTTCCTGACACAAATTGATCTAACCCGAAAGTGAGCAAATTTTATGTCGATTCCTTAAGTAAAAATAAAGTATCTTCACGCCGAAAACGTAAGCAGAGGCACAATTAGGCACCCACGACTAGCTGAAGACACTAAGTATCACAATGTGATAGGTGGCAAACTTATCGCCAACCGGGCACATGTCCAATCGCAGACAACGTTATTTTAATAAGAAATTAAAAAAAAATTCCTTCGGGAAATTCGGGAACCTTATTTATGCTTCACGAGTTGTCGTTTGCTTTATGCGAAAATGTTAACTATGGCCTACAGGCTATTATGTTTTCTTAATATTTGTGATATGATTATGTTTAATAAAAGTTAATCTATCCTTATAGTTTAAATTTTATTATTTTTTTAGTTTAATTAAAGTTTAATGGACGTTATCAATTAAAATATGTAATTTATTTGACGGGAAATGTGGACGAAATTACTAAGAAATACCAAGTTATAATAAATAAAATTAAACTATTAATGAAGATGTACTCCAATATTATAAAAATATGAATGTGTCATGTATGTGACTGTAAATGAAACATGTGTTTTTTGTTAATAAATATTATTTGTAATAATGTATAAATATTACTTTGCGATATGTACATGTAATTCTGTAAATATTCTGTGCTAGAAAATGTAAATTTAGTTGTTTCCTCGTGACAGAAGAGGAATGAGCCTGAACGAGAAAGAAGATAGTAGACGAAACAAACAAAAGAAACTAATATTAAGATATGAGTATATATATCATAACAAAAACAGTATAAGAGATAGAGGGAAAAATGAAAGGTGAAAACTAAAACTATTTTAATAACAAATTGAAGCCAAATCTCACTACATGAGCTTGAGTGAGGGAAACGGCACTTTAATCAAGACCTGATAAATAACTTATGGCTATTATAATAGAAACCGAAGATAGAAATTGAAAAACGAGCAACAAAAAAGATACTTTGATACTGACGAAGAGGCAGTACAGAAAATTAAGAAGTCAGTAGAAAATAGATAACAAAAAAAAGGACAGACACACACGAAAGATGAGGTAGTATGTTCTAAAAATTTTTGTCTGTACCAGAAAGGGACAAATTAATTATTTACAAAAAAAAAACGTGAAAGGAGATGGTCGTATTTTTTTGTAATTTTTGAACTTTGTGTAAATTATTAGTAAAATTAGTTAATTTAGGTGGGAATTAGTTTAATTTTATTCAGATAATGTGCATAAGTGAAATGTTTATGAGGAAACTATAGTATTGTTTATTTCCTCGCTGTCTTAGACTTATGACTTGTTAACTTAAGACTTATGACTTATGACTAATGTATTATGATCTTAAATGAATTATGACAGTTGAAAATAATTAAGTTATTCGAAACGCGTGGCCTGAAGGTTTTAGCCGCCCCAGAAAGAGGCAAATCGACTAAAAAAATAATTATGTTACAAATATTATTGTAAAGTTCAATATATTATAGAAAATTAATAAAAGATAATATCTTTTGCGTGAAAGATCTGTTAATGTGCTCTATAGAAGTTGGTTACCTGATAGATGCCTCTTTTCCCGTTTATACTTTTGTTTCTTGCTAATATTTTACAAAGAATAAAACACATTTATCTTTGTAAGTGCTTTCATACGTGGTTTGCTTTTAGAAAATATCCTGTCTGGAAATTTAAGGTTTTATGTATTGTAATCTCGTGTTCAGATAATTTTATTCACTCTTTTAAAGACTACATTAAAGTTAGGATCTGAGAATGTGTTCTATAACTATAGTAAAACTGCAAAAAACTGACAAAAAAAAATTAAGTATTTTTCACATTTTTTCTAGGATTCTATTAGACTTTTTTAGGATTTTTCAAGGATTCTATTATATTCAGACTTGGAGACAGTAAAACCATCTCGAAATTAAGTTCTTAAAAAAACTTAAAATCTTTTTAGGTTTGTAGAAAAAGTCGATTACCAAACATTAAAACATTTAGAAGTCGAATATCATATTATGTTCGACTGCTAAGTATTTATATATTAATACGTGATGCTAAAACTTTGGATCCCTTTTTACGATAATTGCGCGGATGCAGGAGAATAAAATTTAGCGCACTTATAATTTATGTGTAGGAGAAGTGCAGAACGCTAATATTTTTTAATAACAATGTTTATAAAGTACATTAAATCAATAAATAAAACATTACCCACACTACCATGCATTTAACTCACACTAAAAATGTATTAATGATAATGATAAAACATCACAGATGGCGTAATAAAAATTTTGGAAACAAAGTAGTTGGTCTTGAGAAATGAAAATGGCCTTCTTATTAAAAATCCATTAAAATTTATTATGCTCGAAATTCGACCAACGACCGTATCAAACGAAATTGTTTTAGTTTCTAATCAGTCATTACGTCGTAATGACGTCATAACAGTTATGGGCCCTCAAGGTACGATAGGCATTAATTACTTAGAAATAAATGAGGAAAGTAAGGA
>NJDD01001209.1:50440-82616 GCA_002245505.1 Calephelis nemesis | reverse complement strand
GTGCAGAACGCTAATATTTTTTAATAACAATGCTTATAAAGTACATTAAATCAATAAATAAAACATTACCCACACTACCATGCATTTAACTCACACTAAAAATGTATTGATGATAACGATAAAACATCACAGATGGCGTAATAAAAATTTTGTATTAAATAAATGGCCTTCTTATTAAAAATCCATTAAAATTTATTAAGCTCGAATTTCGACCAACGACCGACAACTAGTATTTTTTTATCTGTTACCTTCAAGAAGTCTGTGTGCTGGTTCAATTTCAAAAACTTTAAAAATGGTACCCACACATTTTGAAGGTCATGGCTCTCTTGGGAATCTAATTATATATAAGGAAGTAGCTAAAGAATCTTAGTTACTACCACATCTAAATAATACAATAGCGGAGTAATCCTTAGACGGACATTTCTGAGAGCAAACCCGCAGACATGTCTGCTGGACGTTGCTGTAGCACTGCAAGCAGTCTGACTTATAGAAGTCAGGTCTGGCGGACATGTCTCTAGATATGGCTCTGTTTCCTGAAATAAGGACGTATGTACGTATCTCCGTGCCAAGTCCCTTACCTAACAATAAGTCCCTGCACACATTCTCCTTTCTACATCAACGGTGCACCTCCCATCCCTGCTAAAAGCCAAAGGTATAAAATTTTATTCTTCATCATCATCATCATCATCAGCCAGAGGATGACCACTGCTGGACATAGGTCTCCCAAGTCACGGTCACCAGTCGCTTGTAACCAGCGGTTCCCCTTGACTTTGACCAGATCATCAGTCCACCGAGTGGGAGGTCGCCCAACACTACGTCCTCCGGTGCGGGGTCGCCACTCGAGAACTTTTCTTCCCCTTCAGTTGTCGGTTCTGCGAGCAATGTGGCCTGCCCATTGCCACTTCAGCCTGCTGATCTTCTGAACTGTTTTCGGTTACTTTCGTTCTCTTGCGGATCACCGAATAACGGATCCTATGTCGCATAGAAACAAACTATCTCCGTAACACGCTGAGTGACTCTGAGCTTATTTAAGAGGCCCACATTTAACGGCCAAGTCTCAGTTCCATATGTCATCACTGGTAACACACACTGGTAGAAGACTTCCGACTTTAGGCTCTGCGGTAATTTGGACAAGAATATACCCGTTAACTTCACCAACGCTGCGATCCCAGTTGGATTTATGAAATTTCATTCACTTGTTCTATCATTACATCATCAAGAAAAACTCTTAAATCTTACCTGGCTACATGTCTTTCAAATACTACTTTGGTTTTAATTAGAGTAGAAACAAACACTTTTCCATTAAACATGTGTTAAACTAGTTATTAGACCAGACATAGATAGACCAAGCAATTCAATTTAGAGATAATCTAAACCTGGCACCTTGTATCGATAAGCGCATAATACACGGAGCATTTCTCTCCATATGGTCTCCATTCACGCCTATATGCTTGGGTAAACTATTCACACGAATATCAGCAGCGTAATGGAACCAGGTGTAATCAACGAATGAAAGCTTTGGGTGTTAGGTGAGGTGTTGAAGCAGCTTAATTCACTAAACTTAATCGTTACCAGAGAGACTTTGAAGCAATCAAAGCTCGTTGTTGATGTAAGCTTTAAGCGAATAGAGATCAAATACCGATTCTTAAAAATGTCTGTTTATAACATTATATTAAACTTTTATAACCTCTATAAATCAATAGATGTCTGAATAAATATTGGATACTTTAACAAATTCAATAAACATTTCTATCGCCTCCGTGGTCTAGTAGTCTGGTGTTCAACTTGGCTTCATGAGGTCCTGGGTTCGATTTTCGGCACGGGTGACAAAAATGTGTATTTCACTATATTAAATCATGTAACGGTTTTTTTTTGGAATTATTAAAAAGAAATGATAAAAATATTGGCAAGGTCATGCAACATTTCTTTTAAAATACAGAGAATATGAAAAAAAAAATCACGGGTACTTGGCAAAGTGTATTTTGAGAAACGCCCCTACACTGAACATGTTCACCTAGAAACTTGGCAGAATATGAAAAAAGCACATAACAAATATTATACTATAGGCATACGGGTATTAATTTTACCTCAAGAGAGACCTCGAGAGAGACTCACTTATTTGTAGGCTTTTTTGTCTGTATTAATTACATGATGTATTATTATTTGCAAATAAATACCATACATGACATTGGCAAACATATTAACGATCGGTACGATATTTAGTTTACTATTCATTTATAGTTTGAACTCGGGAATTGTTTAGAGTTTTTGTATTTTAAAACTAGCATTTTGCCCGCTGCTTCACCCGCTTGTAATTTGGTTATATCGCGCCAATTGCATTCCCTCTTTAGCCCCAATTTTCCCCCTTGGGAAAAAAATTCCCTATTTTAAGTCCAAACGTACATATGTGAACTCAGCTTAAGACAATTACATTCATACTATAACTAACTACAAGAAAATCTGGATCGTCTCATTAGTTAAGGAATAAGTTTATACAACTCACCCCACTGATTAACTGCAAAGTTTGGATTCAATTCCCGATGAAGCAGGCGTTTTTGTTTAGAACATCCAAATGTGCATCTTAATATTTCTGCATCAAATTTTTTATTAAAAAAAGAATCATAATGCTCATATCCCCGAAGTAGCAGGCAGACGCACAGCCAGAACCTACGACTAGCCAAAGATACTAAATCCCACAATGTGAAATGTTTTGCTTTCGCATCCAATCCCGGGTAACGATATTTTAGTAGACAATTGAAAAACCACATTTTCCATCTTTTTTTTGCTTGACCCGGGGATCGAACCCACGACCATAAGAAGCCAAGGCCGACGCCAGCGCCGGCCGGACCGATAGACCACAGAGGCGATAGAAATGCTTATTGAATTTATTAAAGTACTAGCTTTCCGCCCGCGGCTTCGACCACATGTGATTCCCAAGGGAGCATATAATCGGGATAACAAATATTCATCACCCAAGTCAGCTCAGTAACAGTAACAGTCATCACCGAAACCAGTTCAGTAGTTTCTGAGTGATTGACGGACAAACATCCAAACAAAGAAACTTTCAGGTTTATAATATTATGAGTGTGATCTAATACTTATTAATTGTTATTTTAATTTAATTGTTAAGTTAATTTAATATATTTATTTAGGGTGTACGTGGAGCTTTTATTATAATAATGCTATTTGCACCTGTAATTTGAGTAACACTTGCCTTGTTTTTGAAGTGAAAACTTCTTTAGCGGCGTTGCGCACTTTTTTGGAATGGGTAAAAACTTCTAAACTCGCGTCAGGACACGTGACCTAATCGAAAATCGTAAGACGGCACAGGGCGCTTGCGCGAATGTTCGTGTTGTCATATTTGTGTACGATAGCGCAATAAATGAATATTGTATTCTACCACATAGGTAAATAATAGTTCTTTCATACTGATAATTAAAGCATTTCGTGCAAAATTATTCCCTAACCATTCCAAAATATCGAAAATGCACAACGTTAATATTCAAGTTTTCACTTCTGCCAGCACTCCTGGAAAGCAACCCGTCTTTTTGTCTTGATTAGTGTATACTTTGTGGGTGCAATAAAAAAAATCAATTATATTTTCCCAATAATGTTGGCTATCATCTTAATACAAGTAGGTTATAATTTTCTTGTTTAACTCAAGGATTCAGGACAGGTTTTGAAATCTAATAGAATTTAAAAATCAGAAAATTTAAGTTCAAATCCAAAGGTAAAAGCTGCTAAAATAACACTGATTGGTTTTCGTATTAATATGGATGTTTCACACAGCGATAAAAACATCGAACTGAATCCAATCAGCTTTAGTGATAAAAATGAAATAAAAATAATTGGTAAGTTTAATGAAAACTATTAAAATATCAGAACACAACCTGAATCAATTTTCGAAATTCATAAGCAACAGTGTTTGGTGTCATAGTAAAAAAATATGTATTTACTTTAAACTGATGCATAAGGAAAATTGAATTTTTCAAACGTACCTGCGTATCACTTAGTATTGGTAGACAATTAAGCAGGGGAATTTCCAGGTAAGAAAGACACCAAAGATTACAACTTTCGCAAGGAAGGTTATTGGGCAATCTGCCTTCCAAATCTAAGCCAAGCTCAAGCACGTGGTGAATCGGTTCAAGTCCTCTATCCGCAGGAGAGTATCTGCCTTCCTGGCAAGCAGCTTGTTTTAATGTATAGTTTTAATGGGTCATTACCAGCCAGACCATAGCTAGAAGGGTGGTATGCACATAATTATTTGTGGCTGTCCACACTCTTATTCCTGCCACAATAACGACAGTGTCAAGTTCCTGCTTGAAAGAGTACTAGGGTATCCAGTAAACTTGCACCTTATAGACCTGGCAACACTTACACAGTGAATTCGCACAGAACTGCAATCACATTTGAAACATCTATTGTGTCTATAGGCCATGATTGTCTGCGTGCTTGTTACCTGTTTTTTTTGCCATAAAAAACTGATATTCAGACCCCGATGAAATTCGTCTGCATGTTTGCCTTGCAATCTCATCAAAATCTTTTAAAATAAACTCGTCTGTTTCACGATTTCACTATATGTTATAAATTGTGTATAAATTTTATTAAATTTCGTAAAGTGAACTTTAGTATTAGCATAAAAACCACTTCACAAAATGTTAACCTAACTTCATGACGCAATTTACTTTTCAAAGGATGTCGGTGTGGCCACATTGGCTCGCAAATTGCCACCCTCAATTACCTCCCACAAAATAGAGTACGGTGTCCAGAGCTACAAGTGATCGCTTGTGGTCTTGCTCTTGTCTGCCATAAATTCTTGGTACATTATATTAGAACTGGTTCGTAGCTTCATCCGAATTTTAGATTGAAACGATCTTAACAAAAAGAAGCTATTATAAGCAAATAATATTTCCTTTAAGCTAGCTGCATGCCCTGGAAATTAATTTACTATGACGCAATAATGCAAATAATGCGATAAATTCAAAAGCGGCACTTTTGCATGCCTCAGGGACATAAAAAGTTTTAAGAAAAAGAAAAAAAACTTGGGAAAAAGTGGTTGTCTGTAAAGTCGGTTTACTGACGATAGTTGAACGTGACAACGTCATAAGAACAGAGGTCCATTACGCTTTTTTGTCACTCTTTCCGTGTTCTTGCTTGAACTTCAAGCCTTAAATGGCACGCCTCAGTGCGAGATAAGGCTGCATGAGTCACGTTTTTTTGTGCGTGCAGCCGGCTCCGTCGAATTATAAGACGTCATTACGTCAAAATGCATAAAAGCCGTTGAATCTTATAGACGCCGGTAAGGAAATCGATCCGAGAAACAAAATCATGGTATCATGTCGTGGATCAAAATATGAGAGCAAAACTTATTCTTATGGATGAAAACGAAGAAGCGGAGTGAAGAAGTATGAAGAAGGAGCTTGAGTTCCCATTTTCAAATATGAGAAATAACCAGGACAACAGCAATCAACACCCTAATATTAGGATTACGATTATTATAGACAATGATGTGGTAATAGAGAGGCAATAGGGACACACAAATTTAAGAGCCCAAATACAAAATCTATATATTCTTATAAAAATCAAATGCTGTCTTACTAAAAATGTCTTACTAAAACTCGAGAACGAATGGACCAATTTGGCTATTTTTTTCTGTGGAAGTCCAGGTAGGGTTAAAAAGATAATAAAAAAGGAAAAAACCACATTTTAAGTGTTTCTATATAAACTAAGGAGTGAAACGAAGTTCCCCAGGACAACGTCGCTAATAATAACGTGTAAGATATTTATAAAGACACTAGGTTTTTATAGACACTAAGGATGATTCTAATGTGTTGCTTACCTGAGGTTTAGATGTCAAGCTTCTGATACCTACTTCTTTCCCTTTGAATTAAATATCAATGACAAGCATTCACGTTTTTGCGATAGGTGTAGTTGAGCTGGTATTACTTTGTAATTGGGTTTTGAATTACCCATAATTTGATTGGTTTTCATGACAAATTGAAAAAGGGTATAAAAAAGGAGGTGTCAGTACCAACTAATGAATAGTAGGAGAGTCCAAGATGCTACTCCGGCGTCATGCGGATGTATTTGGACTTAGTCGATTAGACGATGCAAAAATAAAAAAGGTCACAATATGATGATTACATTTATAGCAATGGAGGAGCATTTGCCAAGCAAGCGCAAAAAAAAAACAATTACAGTCGCCTGACTATACGCGACCGCATTAGATTTTTATTTTTAGTGTAAATGCCTAGTAAATTCCCGATGACAGAATTATTAACAGACAGGTCCCGTTTTTTTATGATATTGAAAGGCAAACAAGCAGACGGATTTCTTGATGGTACGAAAGTCACGCCGTTTAGAGATACCAAAGTAATTTAATCTGAAACGTTCGAGTATTTAAGTAAAAAAAATTAGGCGTATTACCTTATATGAACGCTATGCGTATAAATTTTATACACAATAAAGATGTTTAATTTAAGTTGTACCATACAAGGTATATCCCATATCGAATTCTGACACGACTGAAGAACTTCCTACATCCCTTGGGCTCCTTTACTACAATATATAAAAAAATATATAATACATACCACTTAATTGAATACTTCGAATCTGAAACCAAAAAAACAAATATTAATATAATTCAATTTAAGTGAAGTAGAGAAGCCGAAGTTTGAAGGGAATCGTTTTTTATTAAGGAATACGCGAATTCAATTTCCCTTTCCGTAAAAGCATGTTCTGTATTACTTTCAATTTATGTATTTACAAGCGGCTTCGTTCATGTGGGAATTTTCCATCATTCGAAACTTTTTAACCAACTCCAGAAGAGAGAAGTTTCTCAGTAGGGCAGTATGTTTTTACGCCATTACCCTCCTAATAGCAAACCGATTTTGACGATTCTTTTTTAAAAAAAAAGAAAATTATTTATTTGCCTGATGAGATGTTACAAAAATATTTAAGTATATCAACATATTCTACCACATTTTGGTGTGCAAATATTCATTTTTCAAATAATTAAACTAGCTATAAATATAAATAATTATTTATATTTATAATGAATAATTATTTATATTTATAAATAATTATTTATATTTATAGCTCGTTTAATTGTTTGAAAAATAAAATTTATTTGCCGAAAATGTATGTAAAAAATTATAACAAAAGACATTTGTTAATACCAACATATTCTACCACATTATGGTGTGCAAATATCTTTAAAATTATACTAATTTATTATTAAGATTTGTAACATATTGTGTTTCAAATATTTGAACAAAATTTTAAAATATAACCTAAAAGGTTTAACCCTAACTACCATAAGCTACCACCGTTTCCAAGCCTAGCCAGACCAGAGGTTTTTTGGAAAGACAAGTCATGTTTTTTTGTTAGTCCGATATTAAATTTATTTGATTTTGAGTCATGATACAAGAATTGGTTTGGTGAAATTTATCGTCCTTATAAGAGCCATAGCTATATTTCGAAAAAAAAATTCAACGAAGTACCTACCCAATAAATAAGAAATTCACGCCGCCTAGAGACACCAAAGGTGATAATAGTACGTTGCCAAGCTGAGGCCTGGATGTTAGGCCTCAAGGAAAGGTAAGTTTACCGTCTTCCTTACCCTCCGAATCGGAACGCGTCAACGGTAAACATTGGACGTTTTGGTTGCAAGAATAGGTGAGGCGGTGGTACCTATCCGGGCTAGTCACTGCGAAACTCTACCACCTAGTAGTTTTATTGCGCTTAATTCTTCTTCGCCATTTTCAACAATCACCATCACATTTGTGATTTAGAGTAGATAAACGAGGACCTTCGAAGTAGATGCCCAAATTTTTAGACAGATCTACAATGTTTGGATTTCAATTTTTATAGTACGTTTTGTCTTTTGATAAGTCATTGTGTTTAATAAACAGTTTATTTGTAGTATCCTATTTAGAAAGAACCATACATAACCGTTATCGTCGTACATTGGAAATAATTGAGTTATCTAGATTGCAAGGATTTTCTCAATTAGTGCTTTTTGTCATAGTAATGATAGTAGTTAATAATTTAAGTTATATTCTTTGAAATATGAAAGTTTACTATGATGGGTGGATGTTTCGCTCTCTCTTCTTCTTTCTGGCTAGGTTTGCAAACAATGGTAGGCTGATAGGTTAAAGTACTGGTTGCGAGAAGTTTGTTTCGCGGTTTCTTCTTCTGACTGGCTAGGTTTGGAAATGGTGGTGGTTTACGGTAGATAAGGTTAAATTTAATTATAGTTTAAAAATGTTTGGTAATAAATAATAAACTAGTTATAAATATTGATAATTGGCTTAAAGGTTAAAGTACATTTAATTACAAAAAAAATATTTTATATATAATTAAAATATTAGAACACCAAAATATGTTATTATTCTTAAATAATTTTGTAAAATCTCATTTACATATATGTATATTCCGCAAATAAACATTTTTTATTTCATTTTCATTTTTTCATTTTGACAAGACTAACTAGCGTTCCTACAGCAACTAGACCCCAAATAAAAACCGAACTCGAGAAACAGTCCAACTTGTCACGTCCTTTGCCAACTTTGTCGAAGAACTCACCATAAAGTACACCAACTACAAACCACTAAATACGACTAACTTGTCGCCGCCGCGATCGCCCTTATATAGTCCAAACGCCCCAGTATTAATAATTCGTAATCATTTTACTCCATTGTTGTAAAAATCATGTAACCTAACCTCCGAATTGGAACATGACAATAACATTATGGCGGCAGGTATAAGGTGGTGGATTCCCATCCATGCAAGTTGCTGCAGAGTTCTCTACCACCAGTGGTCTCTTTGGGTCAGTAACCCATGAAAGCTACGTCGTCTCTTACCCTGGTAAGAAGTGAGAAGATTTATTCTACAAAAGTACTTAATTTGGTCTTGTTTTCTAATAATATCCTTGTTTGTATTTTTCTAGCTACAATCCTGTAGCCTATACATCACCCTAGTTGCCAAGGCCATATTTTATCATAAGGAACGGTATTGCGTTAGCTGAATTGGCTTAAAGCGAATCAATCTATCGATCAAGCGGTATTAGCTTACAAGGCTTTGGCTCGACAATTCGTTGGTGATTGTCCGTTGCTATCTTTGAACCGACTTGTGAAAGTGTTTAGTATTATTTTTACAATATTTAAACAATGTTGATTAACTAATAAGGCTGATCATTTTTTTTTATTTAGACTTTCTTTATCTTTTATAGAAAAACAATAAAAGAGACAAAGTTTGTTGGTATGAAACATACATCAAATGTGTGTAAGGGCTTAGCTACCATCTACTACTATGTTAACAGAAAATAAACAATTAAACTAAATGTTTGATTGAGAGGTAATCTTTTTGATATACAGAGTTAAAAATTAATTGAAATACCTAAGATTAACACTATGTATAATAAAAAAAAGTCTATAAGAGCCTGTGTACTTCACATTCTTTCTACCGGCTAAAGAAAAATAAGGGCGTGGGATACGACGGTCTTGAAGACTTACATTGACGGAACACGAAGGACTGCTGCTGTAAGCCTCGGCGGATATGGTAGCGGGACCTCTTGGCGCTTTCCCTCAGTAACCAGAAGCAGCAAACGAATTAGGCAGTTGGGAAGGCGGCTAGAGAAGTACACCGGCGGGGCAGCTACCGCCGTGCCAAGGTTTTCCCACTATCGAGCAGCAGGCACAAGTCACCAAGCAGCAGTCAGCAGGAAGCTGTTCCATCGTAACTTACAGTTCTTCTGAGTTCCGTCGATTGATCGAGACCGGAATTAGAATACAAATCAGGCTGTCAGCACAATTAAACAATAATGTCAGCCGGTGTAGTAAAGCCAACTAATGAAATAGTATAGAAAGTAAAATAATATTACATGTGTTAAAAGTGTGATCTATACTAAAACCTTTTATAACGGCTACCTAACCCTGATAACGTGGGTTACGTTATAGAAAAAACTGAACAACAGGAAACTAATTTAATGGCGTAAAATATTAACCGTTTTTATCATTACATAAGTATTTTGATGTTACAGGTAACACGTCTAAATTACGATAGCGTGATTAAACCCACGCTTTGACTTTTAGATGACGATAAATTGCGCTTGAATCTTAAGGGCCATATACGCTAAAATACGTCATGGATCTTGCTGACAAAAACACACAAGATTAACATGAATATGCTTTACTAGACTAGTGTTTCCAAAACACGATTCATTTCACTTTGCTTGATAGAAAAAAATAAAAAAATTAACCCTTTTTTGAAAGCTTTTGCTTTCTGTCTAATTCAATTGTGAAAATATCGACACCAGATTTAACATAAACATAGATAAGTACTATACCTAAAAGATAAGTGTTTCAGTTTTTATACTTTTTTCAAGTTACTTTTATAGTGTCAAAAATAGTGATTTGTCGCTTAAGACGTTTACTTTAGAGCGCCATTGTTCATAATAATCATGGAACGGGGGAGCGCGATGATTGGCTCTTCTGGCTGACTGAGTATGGGGCCTTAATAATTAATAATATGAACTTATTTCAAGCTTTGAAATTTGATGTAAGATTAGTTTATTAAGATTAGTATTATCATTACATAGTTATAACAAAGTCGCTTCCTTTGTACCTATGTCCTTTTGTATGCTTAAATCTTTAAAACTACTCAACGGATTTTGATGAGGTTTTTTTGAATAGATAAAGTGATTGAAAAGGAAGATTCATATGTATATTTTACACCCGTGATAAACTGGCGCGGGCCGGTAGTTAATTAAATTTCAAAAAATTGAGCTTAGTTTCTAGGAAACGGGCGACCGGGAGAACAAAGTCACAGATACAGACAGCATGTAAACATTTTAGTTTTATCGATTTTTCATGGTTTTTTTTAGGTAGACCTAAACTTCGTATCTAAATATTCTTAGGGGCGTTACCAAACTGAAAATAGGATGTTGGTGTAACATACATAAGTATTATTTTAGGGAGTTTCATAAATTGAGAAGTATCAAAGATATTTTAAAAATCCAGGGAATTGAGAATCGATCATAGAAAGTTTATTACATTTATTGATATAGGAGCGCTTTGGGAATGCAAGTGAAAAGCTTACTACTAAAACTTTCATTCCTGACCCCAGTGAGTTTAGGGTCTAAATCGAAAAACTTACCTCATACGTACCTCAAGGGAGCTGACAAGGGTTTAAATCAATTCAGGTTTGGAACCAAGTCTTTGGTTTTGATTATGTTGTGTACTCTTTTGCTTCTTCATATTTATTTTCTTATGAAATTGATTTATTCTTCTATATGTGAAGAAACAGAAATATGAATTTATAATGACCCGAGATTTTGCGAACTTGTTTTTTTTATGATATTGGAAGGCAAACAAGTAGACGGATTTCCTGATTGTAAGAAATTCACGCCGCCTAGAGACAACAAATTTGGTAATGGTACGTCACCAACCTGAGGTCGGGATGTTAGGCCTCGAGCAAAAGTATGTTTACCGGCTACCTTACCCTCCGAACTGGAATATGTCATGATGTTATGGCGGCAGGAATAGGTAAGGCGGTGGTACTAATCCGGGTGAGTCGCTGGGAAACTCTACCGTCTAGTCAGACGTCACAGTGTTAGTGACGGTAGGCCTATGCTCGCCTTTTACGAGCTGCCTGGCAAGGAAGGCAGACGGTCTATTCTGCAAAGGAGCCCGGACCAACACGGGGAAGTTTATTTATAATCGATCCTTACGCAAATTTATTCGGTACGAGAAATTTTGTTTGTTTGGTATTTTTTTAAGTCAATAGTGTATTATGATTGAACGGCACAACAAATTTATGCTAGTAAAAAAACTAATATTTTAAACACAAGTTTTGTTTTAATTTAGTTAATTTTGTTAAATATCTTATGTGAGAATACTTCGTTTTATTTTTGAGTACTTATCTGAATTCTTCCGTTTTCAAGCTACAATATATTATGTAAAGAATATTACTGTCATATTTCGAAGTTCCTAGCTAAATCGGCGTAACTTAGCTGCTTGATTATTTAATTTACTGAATAAATTATTGGAGCAGATAATATATTGGAATGTATTAGAGTAATATTATAAAATAACGTCTCATTGCTCATTTTCCTAAAAAATAAATATTTAATTCTAATGTCAAGCTTCCAGAGAAGTGAACAAAAATTGCTTCATTTAACATAGGAAATAAAAATAATGAACGCAATGTTGCCAGTAAAATGAATGTCAAATCTACATACATATACTTCACGCAAAGCCCCTTACATGGCAGATGGAAAGTATCGAGTGCCAATAGTTACGCTCCTTCCTCTACATTCATTATGCTTTTTATGTTAGAAGTCAGTGAACAAGCACAAGATTCCCCTGATAGGAAAAGACAACCATGCCCTATAGACATCTCAAATGTTACAGTAGATTCGCTGTTCTGAGACCGTGGTACTAGGACTGTTACGCATGTCTACATTACTCTCCAGACCGGAATATGGCAGAGTCATTATGGCTACAGGGAAATCTGTAGATCCTTACCAGAGCAAGTTGCTGCACAGCAGTCTACCACTAGAGTTTTGATTGAGGTAATGACTGATATTTTAACCTACGCTCGCCTCTTACGAGCTACCAGGCAAAGAGGCAGGTGGTCTATTCTACTTAATGCCACCCTATTCTACTTAATTTAAATATTTATCTTGAAGCACATTTTATGGTTTTATGTCATGAAAAGATCTTGTAATCATTTGGTTCACAGCCGCCAGATTGCCGCCTTTTAAAGATATCTTTATTGCGTCATTAAATATGCTATTTATCATTTTATGAATGACAAACAAAATAAAATCAGCCATCATTACGATTCGTATGGCCTATGAATATTTTATAACACTTTGTTATAAGTTACGACGGCTATAACTTTTTATTTACTAACTATACTTTTTCAAAATATTATGATTTTTTCATAATGCAATAAGTGATATTATTGTCTTTTATAATCTCTACAAATTAATTGTATATGTAATATACTTTAGTAAATTAGATTTATAGGCAAAAAAAGGTTTGTGTGGTTTCATGAAACCACGGTTAAAGTGAAACTTGATATATAACTATGTACTATAGACGCCGCCATATTGGCCTCGGCTGCTCTGACGTCACCGTCACGCGACATGCGACACACAGATCAAAAAAATTGAG
This sequence comes from Calephelis nemesis, assembly GCA_002245505.1. Taxonomy (NCBI): domain Eukaryota; kingdom Metazoa; phylum Arthropoda; class Insecta; order Lepidoptera; family Riodinidae; genus Calephelis; species Calephelis nemesis. The sequence continues at coordinate 69,435 of NJDD01001209.1, read as the reverse complement.
ACGATGTGATAAAAGTTTTACTTCAAGGACAAGCCCGCTGAGTTTCTTTCGCTGGATCTTCTCAGTGAGTGGCCACTTTCCGATCCGGTGGTAGTTTTTATAATTATAAAGACGCGTCACAAAAATATTTGTATAGATCTACGTGACTGGATATGTTTTGAATTTGAATTCAAATTCAAAACATTCAAATTTCAAATTCAAGCAGTTTAAACGTACCAAAGCATTGTGTTTCCTCTTTCCTTACAATTTCCAAATATTTCTTTTTCATATGAACATTTTTCTGACAATGCTAACGCAACAAAAAAGAATTAGCACAATAGGTCCGCCAGTTCAGGCGTGATGCGATGACAACGGGAAATGGGGATTATTTTTTATATGTATACTAGCCGATACAGCAAACTTTGTATCGCTTGACATTAACAGCTACTACATAGTATTTGATGCTTCGATAATAGCGCAGTCTGCCAGCTACAATGTGAAACATTCCAAAATCGACTACTAAAAAAATACATTTTCCAGTGGACCTAATTATTGTTAATCTAAACCGTTCTCTAATTCCCTTGAACTCACACAAATAAATCATCAACATCGCTTCAGTCGTTTAGGAGGAGTTCAGTGACATACACAAGCATATAAGAAGTATACATATACGCCTAGGTCTTTAAAAATATGGACGTGAAGATACTATACAGCATGAATATCGATCCATTTCTCTCATTTCTCACCGTAGTAATAATAATTGTAATCATACTTTTTATCTACACTACAATAATCATGTATTTTTATTTGCATACAATATATAGCTTTGGTATGGATTGTTACTGTTATATATTACTAGCGGCCCGCCCCGGCTTTGCACGAATATAAAATATACTTAAAAACCCTCGTCGTTTAAAAAATTCATTCGTCGTCTATTTTAGAAAACTGCATTAAAATCCGTTGCATAGTTTTAAAGACTTAAGTATACAAAGGGACATAGGGACAGAGGAAGCGACTTTGTTTTATACTACGTAATGGCAAGTCTAAGATCGTTTTACAATATTGGGAGAATACAACAGATTTTTGAGGAAAGTGGTAATTCGACTTAATATAGATTTTCCTTAACAAAAATTCTTGGCCTTGACAGAACCAAATTGAATTTAAATAAATAATGAACTTGTAATCATCGTCATTATCATATGAACGTTGATCTAGATTGTTTCTCACTTGGAATGCAAAATGCTGAAGATCTGAGCCTTAGAAGAACAGCGTAGCAGTGACAACTCTGCAGTTTTAATAAAAGCATACATAAAATTCCTTCAAGTCTTGAGTTGATATTACAGTCTTTATTGATAAATAACTAACACTAGTGTATCAAATTTAATCTTGAATAAACTTGAAGAAGTATACGTTCATAAATAAGACGATTAGCGTCTTATTTATGAACGTATACTTCTTTTTTCTTTTCGTCCTGCTTTTTGCCTTCCTAAACATGCCTGAATAGATATTAGCTTATAAAAAACCTTCGTCAGTCTTTTCAATGTTAAAAAAGTGCAAGTTACAGAAACTATAAAGATAGACCGCCTCGTTGGCCGCGTGGCTAACGTACACGCCTAACTACACCAATCAACCGCGAGCCTCAACATCGATTCCCGATAGGCGTTTGTATGACGAACATTTAGACGTCTCTATTTCCGGGTCTGGGCGTTATTTAATTTATTCTGGTACCTATTACTTATTTGCTTACTTTGGGGTTGGATTCAATTTGTGTAACTTGTCTAGGGATATTTTTATGAAAAGATTTGACAGAGGAATTAATTATCTAAGATAATATCATAACTGAAGCAAAAGATAAATATTTTTAGTATAAAACAAACAAATGCGTAGTCTCACTGAGAAAACCATCCGCGGTTGTTTGTACTCGTATCTCAATCCATCTTTCTGAGTAAACACAATTTACAACCAAGACCCTATCCCAACAAACTGGATGTCAGTCAATTAATTTTTGTTACTTTCTATTGTAGATAACGAAAACTTTGTTTTTATGTTATCAGTTTGGGGATAACTGTACTGATTTTTTTATGATATTGGAAGGCAAACAAGCAGACGGATTTCCTGATGGTAAGAAATTCACGCCGTCTGGAGACACCAAAGGTGGTAATGGTGCGTTGCCAACCTGAGGCCAGGATGTTAGGCCTCGAGCAAAAGTAAGTTTACTGGCTACCTTACCCTCCAAACCGGAACACGCCATGACGTTATGACGGCAGGTACCAATCCGAGTGAGTTGCTGCGAAACTCTACCACCTAGTCAGATGTCACGTTGTTAGTGACGGTAAGTCTATGCTCGCCTTTTACGAGTTGCGTGGCAGGAAGACAGACAGACAGAAGGTCTATTCTGCAACGGAGCCCGGACCAACACGCGGAAAACGATAGTGAAAACTTATAAACTTATATGTTACTTATAACTTATAAACTTATATGTTACTGGCGCTTCACTATTTTGTAGTCGGGATCTTAGTCCACTTGTACAAAGTACTAGCTCCTCACTATGTATGTCAAATACCACCAAACCACACAAACATCACGCGTACAAATCTATATGTGTACTGGCTGTTACCCGCGGCTTTGCTCGCGTGGTAGTTTATGTATTAACCGAACTGAGGTTGAATTAAAAACTGTATGAATAATTTCTTCCTATTTTGAACCCCTATTTTACCGTCACCCCTAGCGGTAGAATTCCAGAAATGCTTAATTACGTATCTACTCATTTTTATTAAGCAGTTCAATAATAAACTTCCATGTTTCTAACTTAAAAAATGACGGTCTTCCTTACAAACTTGCAACCTCTATTTCACACCCTTAGGGGTATAATTTCCAAAACTGCGTATCTGCTAATTTTTAATAAGTAGCTCGAAAATAAAGTTTAATGTTTCTAACTTAAAAAAGAATGATTTTCTATACAAACTTTCAACCCCTACTTCACCCCCTTAGGAGTAGAATTTCTAAAATTTCGTTCTTAGTGGGTGTCTTCTTAAAAAACAACCCTACTCACGAAATTTCCTGGCGGTAACTTGAACAGTTGTTGATCTGCGATGATGAATCAGTCAGTCAGGACAAGCTATTTTACAAGTTTATATGTGTGTGTGACCAAGGTATCAATTACATGCATACATACATACATACATATCTTCACGCCAAGTATCAATTAACAAGTAATAACAGATTTAGCTTTGAATGCCCAATCAGACATACAACCCGTACGACTTAACAGTGCATCTCGTGTTGTAGCGTCTTTTGTAATTTCCTTTTTTTAATCATTTATCTTTTTTTATTTTTAAGAAAATATTCTTTGACTCTCCTAAATATAACATATCAAATCCTCCCAAAAGAAATCCCTCGCCTTACTGACTTTACTTGTCTTGTAAAGGAAAAGAAAAAGAAGAAGATGTTTAAGAAAGATCAGTTTGCTTTGACATCTGAAGTCCATCCTCTTTCAAGAAGTTTGGTAGGAGACAAATTGCTCAACGTCACTGATTTTACTATTTTACCAAAAGCATAACAAAATATGTCAGCTATCATACGTGTTATTCTCGATAGTTAAAATACAAAATTACAATAGATTTGCGCGAGAAATTAAGACTAAATGTTAAATACCACATAAAACCTTGCTTAAACAAATTTCGAACTTAGTTAACACATAATCTAAGGAATGTAGCGCAAAGTTTAAATGAAGCGCTTTCCTTCAATAAAATTTCCATCAGAATACGTTACAGTACTCGTATTAGATAATTAGAATTAGTTTTGAAACAAATTAGATACTTAACTGCTTAATAGCTAATTTGTTTAAAAATGCTACATTTTAAAGCATTCGTACGAGTTGTACGTAAGTATTTATAAGTTTACAAACTTTTAAGAATCACAATGAATAGTTTCAGCAAGTTACAATGGAAACTAAATTATGCCCTGATGAATGCATACCTCGTTTGATATTTAAAATTAACTGTTTTTATTATTTTATTTTTAAAACAAGTCGTTATGAGAGTATATTTTTGTGTTGTGCTCTACAATACGGCTACCCTAATTATATATTCGGGTAGCCGTAAATTATAATTTATAAATTTATAAATAAATTTAATTGAAAGTAACATTGCCGGTGAGCACACTATAATATTGTACCCGCCAGTTACTGGTACTTTGAATCTAAAAGATTTTGATTAAAATTATTCTGTGTAGAAAAATATTAGACGGTCGTTTAAGTCATTTCACTTATTTGAGATTTGTAGTAATAGGAGTATTGTCAACAGTTCTAAAATACCTATAAAGCAAACTGAATGTTTGGCTATCTGACGGAAAAATTTAAAGAAAAGGTGGATTTGAGGTCGTTAACTACTAACCAACTGTTTTTTTTAGTTTGTGGAAGTAAAAAGTAACCTTAATAACAAACACAATTTTGTCATCCAAGCTTCTTTTAGCTCATGCTTTATTTATTTATAACTAGTCGAATTTGTACCACTGGACACTGTTACTAATAGTCTGTGTGGGAAAAAATAAAATACTATTTTTCACATATTCCCTCCAATTTTCCAAGTTTTTAAAAAAAGAATAAGCAAAATTGGTCCATCTGTTCGTAGTGCGGTAACAAAAGGTATATAAGATTTAATTTCTATATATTTACATATAGATAGATGTTTAACGAAGTCAAACTCTCAAAGGAAACCGAAGGTTAACTTTTGAGGTTATATAAGTTTAGGCCAGTCCGCTCTTGTTTGAATCTCAATCCATCTTTCTCAGCAAACACGGTACAAAGCCGAGCCTAATCCAACAAACTAGATGTCATTCAATTAACCTTTGTTACTTTCCGTTCAAGATTATTTACTCCAATCCATCTTGATGAAGAAAGGTTCTTGCTAAGGGATGTTTTGTTTTTATTAGGGTTCCGTACCCAAAGGATAAAAACGGAACCCTATTACTAAGCCTCCGTTGTCTGTCTGTCTCCAGGCTGTATCTCATAAACCCTGATATCTAGAAAGCTGAAATTTTCAGAAATTATGTATTTGCGTTGCCGCTAGTTATAGCTATAACCAAAACTAAAAATTCAAAAAAAAATAATAAGGGTTCTCATACAATACATTTGTTTTTCGTATTTTTTTGCTCATTATTAAAAACAGTAACATTTACGGTAACGGTAACAACAAATTTTCACTTAATATTCACTTATATATTACTTATCAAAATAAATAATTAAATAAAAATAAAGTGAATATTAAAGAGGGGCTCCCATACAACAAACGTAATTTTTAATAGATAGATTATAATACGGAACCCTTTGTGCACGAGTCTGACTCGCACTTTGCCGGTTTTTTTAGAATGTGTGTAATGTGTAACAGACTCCAAATATTTAAGTGCAGTAAAACTGCAAAAACCGATCCTATTACATTGGGTACCACGTCGCGATTTGATCATTATTTTGACGTGACAACGTCTTAAATTAGGTTGCGGCTCGGAGTCACTCATGAAAAAGTGTAACGCCCGGTAACGTTACGATGAGTCACCGAACGAGAGAGAGGCCCGCCAGACCGTCGAATGCCTTGCGTCTCTCTCCCACTCTTTAATAATATTCATATCAATAAATATTCTACCGAGAAAAAGACGTTGTCACGTAAAATCGTCGCCCGTAAAACCGACTTTACAGGCAACCATTTTTTTTGAAAGATAGCAAATGCTTCCGAAATGGTCGCACATTAATTTTGTCAACGTCCTATTTGTAAAATACAAAATTAGTGAAAAATGTATGCACTATTAATAATAACTCAAAAACCACTATTTCAAAATTAATTGGTAGGTAGTAAAGTTTCCACTTTGGAATTTCAAGATCAGGCGAAATTAAGACTTGAAACTGAATCGTAAGCCAGCGGCTTACAAATTTCACGTATCTGAAAAAACCGTGAAAATACGGTATCCATTGCATCCACCCATCCATCCATTCGAGATTGAAGAGTAATCTCTCTAGGTTACACTTCAATCTCGATTTCATGAAATTTGGAAATTAGAATCGGATATGTCATTTTAGCTGCTCTTGAACACAATACCAGCGAATTACTAACATTTAGCTAATAATAAACAATACATTACTGGATCGGGTTCGTAAAAATAATTGGAACTGAATCTTGATAATCCGCTAGTACTAGATTAAAGAGTAAAATGATATAACCGATTCCAATTTCCGATTTGCATGAAATCGAGATTCAATACCAATCGTTACCCTACAGGTTCGGAGTGTCGCCAGTTTAGTTTTATCGCCGTGTATTTACGAATACGATAGATAATTTAACAACTAGTAAAAAACGAAGGCCAACAGACTCATTTCATAGACTAGTAAGAAAACTATACGTTACTTAATTGTTGAATCTAGAATCTGTTCTAAGGCCACAAGTCCCCAGGATCACACCAAAGATAATATTATAATCACTGCGTTTTTAGCACACAACCATATTTAGAGTGCATTGATAACTTTTTTATTATTATTTTCTTTTGCTTTATGTAGGTAATAACACGTGAAATATTTATTAGAAAGAAATAAAGAAAAGAAAGAAAGAAAAAATATTTATTTGCGGAATATGAGTGTGACAAAGATGTTACAAAATTATTTAGGTGTTTCAACATATTCTACCAACTTTTGGTGTGCAAATATTTTAATAGTTAGATATTAATCAATTAGTTAATTTAATTATTTACACACTATTTACACTCTGTTTATTGTATTGATTAGGTACATGATTGTTTATTAATACAAAAATTGTTTAGAATATAAATTAATTTATCCCTGTCTACCGTAAACTACCACCGTTTCCAAACCTAGCTAGATAGGCGAAACAAACTCCTGCGCTCCCAACATTCTGCAATTAAATTAATCATATTAGAAACACTTTATTATTTATTCTTATCTGCAAGAAAATCTTTGACGCTATAATAATTTTTCTCTAAAATTAAGTTGAATACCTTTTTTCGAAATCTGCTTAATGGAAGTGATTTAAGATTATCAGGAATTTTGTTGTATATACGAATTGACATGCAATACACATTATTTTTGTAAATGTTAATTTTTTGGTTGGGCACATGTAGTTTCTCACTATTTCTAAAATGAGACAAACCTAGGACTTCAGCATTCGTATGAAACAAATGATGTTTTTTTACAAATACACATACAGCTAATATATAGCAAAATGATTCACCTAAATCTAAAAGTAAACCCCCAAACTCCAGATATATTATATCTCTGACTATGAATGTAAATTGTGCTTGTCAAATTTGTGAAATTTAGAGTAAGTTTTCTGTTCTTTTCTTTCCCTATTACAAATGTTAAATAACACATAAAATATTACTAACAATATACATCATCACTACATGTTTTAAAACAAAGTTGCTTCCTCTGTCCCTATGTCCCTTTGTATGCTTAAATCTTTAAAACTACGCAACGGATTTTGATGCGTTTTTTTAATAGATAAAGTGATTGAAGAGGAAGGTTCACATGCTTATTATATCCATAACCGGGAAAAGCCGGGGCGGGCCGCTAGTCTAGATATAAAAAGGTTTAAATATAGATATTTTATGTCTCCGTGTGTACTATCAATATTTTCGTATCGACAGGCAAATTTGTATAGATGTTTGTGTTAGCGGTGGTAGGCTTTCTAAATTATTGGAATTTTCCTACGGTTTTGAAATAAGACCAATTACCCTAATAAAACAAGCAATATTATTTTACTATGCGTGTATATTTTCCAAAATTGATTTTTATTATTAGTAATATTTTCTTTTTAAATTTAATTATTGAAGTAAGTATCAGTTTCGTTTACATTGCAATTTTTCCTTTTCCATTTGACGAGTTGCTTCATTTTTTTAAACGCCTTATTGAGCAAGGGGCTAGCTTACACGCCTAATTTCACCGAGATTTGGGTTCGATTCCCGACGGGGCAGGCTTTTGTGTAATAAACATTTCGATGTCTGTATTTCCAGGTCGGGGTGTTTATTAAATTTATTCTGATATCTAGGAAATAAAACATTCCTTTGGATTTGAATCGTTGACTGGCACCCGTAACTCAAGCATATAATTTGCTTACTTTTGGGGTTAGATTAATTTTGTGTTGCTTGTCCCGGTATATATATTTATCCACTTAGTATGTATGTGTACAAAGTTCATTCCATAATTTCATCATACTCTTTACATGACATCTGTACTTCAACATAATAGATTTTGTTTTACAAAAGTATAGATGTCGCTTATATATAACATAACACTTTGCACATAAAAGTATTTTAACAAAAAATTAGGAACAAAAGAATAGAAAGGTGAATTTTTGAAATTAAAAAGTACGGGAAACATAAATTAGTGACAAAACAAATTTAAATTGCAATTAAATATATAGATGTAGTAAAACGAATTAACAAAAGAAGCCACCTTAAAAATTCCACCATGTGACGACAGTTAAAATGAGTTCTAGGAACACATCAATACGTTTCTTGACAAATTTGTTAAGGTAGATTCCTCCGTTTCTTAGAACCCTCTGTTAAACGCTAAAATTCAAAGATATCATAATTACCAACTACTTTGTTTCCAAACATCATGAATATAGTTTGTGCGCCATCTGTGATCATTTATCGTTATCTATTTATTTGTTTGTGTGAGTCAAATGCATGGCAGCGTGGGTAATGTTTTATTTATTATTGGTTTAATGTAATTTATAAGCATTATTATTGAAAAATTCTGGAGTTCTCCTACACGTAAAGTATGAGTGTGCCTTGCGTTAGCGCAGTTTTCGTAAAAAGGGGTCCAAAGTTTTGGCATCACGTATTAATATTAAGATATACCCAGCCCAATAATTAACTATCGATAGTGATGTACGTTAATGAAAGAGATGACAAGTCGATGTGACGGGGATGGATGAATTGACAAAATATTGCACAGAACCCAAACAATAGAAAAACAGCAAGAGAATGATGACGGTATATAAAAACGTCCGATTCATTGAAATCGATCCATCAGTATACGTCTCAATTGAAAAATATTTGGTAGTTTTAGAATGAGATTGAAATGTCATTATACTAATCTATGAAAGCTTTATTTGTCTATGCATCGTCTACGAGAAAGATAGGGGTACTGAATTGAACTGTATGTTTGTAGTAGGTGTTTTTACGCTTTTTTTTTACTGAATTGTCGATTTTAATGTTTCTTTTTTTGTGTGAATCGAACTCTACGTCACTTCTGAACCAATTTTGTTTTTAATTTGAAAGAGCATAATTCTAAAGCTGATAGGACCACCAAGTCTAAATTTTATGACGGAATCCCAAGATACGAGTAAAGTACTTAGCCTTTTTGTACCTAGACGACTTAATTAATGAAATCGAAGCGATTTTTTTGCAGTTTTGTCGCGACTTAACTCTTATATAGGCGAGGCGAAATTATAATCCTTGGTAATTGTTTTAGTTCAACTGCAATAAAGTTGTAAGTAAAAAAATACTGTAGAAACTTAAACAAAATAAGAACATTCGTATCTTTTCGCAGAAAAAAGTAAAAAAAAGTATCTTCACGCCCATATCCCCGAAGAGGTAGGCAGAGGCACAACCAGGGTACCCACGACTAGCCGAAGATACTAAGTCCCACAATGTGATAGGTGGCAAGCCTATCGCCAAACGGGCACATATCCTATCCCGAGCAACATTTTTTATTGGAAAATTGGAAAAACCCAATTTTCTTTTGTTTCCCGACCCGGGATTCGAACCCGGGACCTCATGCAGTCAAGTCTAACAACTGAACCGCTTGACCACAGAGGCGATAAAAAAAAAGCAAAAAAAGGGTAGAAATTCACATTTTCTATTTTTTTATTTCGTGGAACATCTGCCTGTCTCTTCGGGGATACCATGAAGATGCTTATTTAAACCAAAATTAAGCATTTCCGCGAAGTAACGTAAAGTCTTTCATTGACTAACAAATGTGAAAACCTCACTATGTTTTAGTTGAATCTGGTTCGAGTCTGTTAATACAACGCCTAATTTTTTGACGGTTTGGCTTCCATCCAAGTGTTACACAACTGATTGTTGGCCTCAGGCTACAGCAGCGCGAGGCATCTCATCTATTATAAAGTGACTAGATCTACTGCGACATCTGAAGTCACTTAATAACGGAAATTATTCACAGAAGTTTTAAGAAGACCGTATCTAATAAACCAACTTTTTGTTTTTGTTATAATATTGAAAGGCAAACAAGAAAATTTACTGGAGGCAAGAAATTCACACAATCTATAAACAACAAAAGTTGGTAATGGCGCGTTACTAACCTGAGGCCGGGGTGTTATTAATTAATTATTACTATTAAAGGGTACGGGTCAAACTGTTGTCCTTATATCTTGGCTGATAACTAATTGAAGTAAAAGTAAATTTTGACAATAGGAAAACACGTCAAAGGTAACAATGGTGCATTGCTAATCTGATTTTAGCAACTTAAGATTTTTGTCGTAAAAAAAGTTTATCGACTAGACTATTCTCTCAAATTAAATTTGACAATATCAAACACTGACATTATGACAACAGGAATGTACCTGTTTATGACAATAGATATCAACTTTAATGAATCTTTGCCAAACTTTATCATAAGCCCGCTTATAGCCCAATATCCCAAGACCCCCAGACCTTACTTACTATCTGACGGAACAACGTACATAATGGGTTAGTGTTAGTATTTACAGTAAACGTATACATAGCTGCTAGCCTAGACTGTCAACCAATTCTCAGGTACCAGGTGCTACAGGTATGTGAAAATCCTACTAATAGTCTAATGTCTGATTTTTACGTATGATGTAGAAAATATTGTAAACAATTTGAAATCATTTTTTCCAGTCACTTTCAGACAGAAAAAAAAACAATCTTACTTAAAGACTGATTCAGGTCTGGGGTCCTAGGATCTTGCAAAATTACAGTGAGATAAAAAAATCAAATTGTTCGTGACATAAACATATGAATTTGTTTACTATTTCGGGCTACAAAATTTATGTAGAAATATTGTGACCGCAATTTCATTACAATAACAATTTAATTTTAATAATAAAAAACCGGATGTCACCGTTTATTTGAAGGTTACATAAGGGTTCAGCGGTCAATCGTATATATTGACCATGCATAGAGGTTTTGACTGAAGCTTTTTCATTTATTCATCGGTTAGCGGTGCAGACAAATACAGAAAGTTAGCTACTAAGTAGACGTTGAAAATATATTCCGTCGCAGTTGTTAACACAAAAAGAACCAAGTACCAAGTAATTATTCGCATTGTTAGCACTGCTATTTCAAAAACAATGCAATTTAAATATCTGTTTAAATAAAAAAAAACCGACTGCAATTTCATTACGTATCATTCATTTTATACACCATCTAGGTTAACAAAAAAAATACATTATTGCTAATAATAAATTCAAAACCATTCGTTGATTTTTGACCTAATTTACATACGATCACCTTTGAATCGTGAACTACCAAACACATATTTTTCTTTAGCGAACGCCCTCTCTTCTCTAAGCAACATTATGAAAAAAAATATTGAAATTGGGCTACTAAAATATAAGTTAAGCTTAACAAATTTATTTCAAATTTTATTTTATTGGTTTATTTTGGTCCGTGTTGGTCCAGGGCTCCTTTGCAATTAGAACATCTACCTTCCTGCAAGCAGCTCGTAAAAGGCGAGCATAGGCGTAACACTAACACCGTGATATCCTACTAGGTGGTAGAGTTTCGCAGCGACTCGCCCGAATTGGCACCACCGTCTTACCTATTCGTGCCGTCTTTTACGACCTGCCTGGCAGGAAGGTAGATGGCCTATTCTGCAAAGGAGCCCGGACCAACTTGGATGGAAGTATGGATAAGAAAATACTTAATAAAAACCAAAAGAAACTGAACTATATTTTTTATAAGTAAGGGTTGACCGAGTAAACTTTCTGGTTTTTACTCGAGAATAGGAATACCGAATAAAAACATGAAATTGCCCAGTGAGTAGACTGAAGTGTTTGAGGGACCAAACGAATTTATCGAGCTAGAAGTTTGGGGACGCGGTTTTTATTTTATCTCCAACTCGCTTGATCAAACTAAATGGATCACATGTTCCGAAACGAATGTCTGTTACAATATCATTTTCATTCATTTGTAAAGAAGTGATGACCGCTACACAAAGATGGGAAAAGAATATCTTCTCAGCCATGTAAGTACTGCATGGACCCTGAGAAACATATATACAAGGTTATTGGTAATTGGACCGGATCCTTTTAAGGGGTTGTAGGGGGGTCATTTTTTGAGCCTAGTAATGTGTATCCGAAAGTGCACCAGTTTTAAGATAAATTATTTTTTTTCTTTTTCTAAGATAATCCAGTTTTCCTCCTTGAAAATTCATTAACAAAATGTAATGTACAGATTTTTATTTTAATCACAGTTTTAATAAGGATACATTTTATTTCATAATTTAAAATAATAAAATTGTATTTTTTTTATTCGAACAGAAAGTATACGCTGTATTTTAGAAGAAATAGTTTTTGTTATTGAAAATTTGTTTTTGAATTATATTTATTTCTCAAAAAAAATTATAAATTTAGTAAAACATCTACAATTTTCTAGCTAAAAGGGTTAAAAGGGTAAAATGTATATAATAACTGATTCTTTAAAATGTTGCAATTACTTACAAAGGACTCATGTAGAAAAATTCCAAAGAAGGGATTTGGTCATTGAAAGCGTCATCTTGCCCTCGCTCATTGTAAGATAAACTAGTAATGAAAACCAATATTAAACTACTAAAGGATCCGATCAAATTACCAAGAACCCTGTATATGTACCCTTATTGACACCATAAATGTTATAGGTGCGTCGCTCTATCTTGGGGCCGTGGTGTTAGGTCAATTGTGCAAGCCCACCAGGTAATCTCTAGACTGCACTGTCATACTGTCATCATTACCATTAGTTCTTTTTTTATGATTTTTTTATGACATTGGAAGGCATACAAGCAGACGGATTTCCTGATGGTAAGAAATTCCCGTCGCCTAGAGACACCAAAGGTGGTAATGGTGCATTGCCAACCAGAGGCCGGGATGTTAGGCATCGAGCAAAAGTAAGTTTACCGGCTACCTTACCCTCCGAACCGGAACACTTCATGACGTTATTGCGACAGGAATAGGTAAGGCGGTGGTACCAATCTGAGCGAGTCCCTGCGAAACTCTACCACCTAGTCAGATGTCACGGTGTTAGTAACGGGAAGCCTATGCTCGCCTTTTACGAGCTGCCTGGCAAAGGAAAGCAGATGGTCTAATCTACAAAGGAGCCCGGATCAACACGGGGAAAATTCTTTCTAGTAATTTTTTATTCTTTCTGGTAATAACGAAAAGTCTTGTTGCCAAATACTTGACTTTTGATCGTCTCTTTCGAGCTATCTGGTAATAAGGCAGACAATGTATTCTACACTGAAGATCCGGACTTAGTTTTCTATTTAACCACAATTCTCTTATAAAGTTGCCATTAGAGCATGATCTACTTTTAATCTTCGCCTTTTTTCCTCCAGCTTTTGATTCCAAAGAAGTCTGTCTGCTTTTATAATTAACGAGGAAACTAATTGCTTACATAGGATTCTTAGTTCGTGGCCATAATTCGAGAACTTTCCAGACACAATTAGTTAGCCCTCAGTTAGTCGAGCTTCCTTCCCAAACTACTGCAGTTCATAAATCTATATATATAAAAGAAAGTGGTGTTAGTTACACTATTTATAACTCAAGAACGGCTGAACCGATTAGGCTGCAAATTGGTCGGGAGGTAGCTTAGAACCGGGAGAAGGACATAGGATACTTTTTATTCTGTTCAATTGTGAGGAAACTGGTAAAAACAACATTTTAATTTTTCCCATACAAACTGAATGGGCGGAACGAAGTTCGCGGGAACAGTTAGTAAATTATAAACATTGATGATACTAAATACTTATGCAAAATTCCTGCATACTTACAAGCTGTAAATTTTTCATTATCTTTGTAAAGTTTTTCGCGAGAACTTGTTGAGATATTTCCAAAAATCTTAATCTTAGTCAGACGGATTTTTTTTGTATGTTTGTTAAGCGATTATTCGGTCAATAACCAACTGATTTTGATGGTTATTTTTTAGAAATATAGCAAATACTTCCGAAATGGTCGCACATAAATTTTATCAAATAAAATTTGATAAGATAATTAAGTTTAGGTAACAAAATAAAATTTGATACCATTTATCTATTTATTAATTTAAATTTTAATTAAATAAAATTTGGTAAAATTTATCCTACTCCATTTATTATCTTGTCAATGATGAGTTCGTTAAGATAAGTGAAAAAATTATGAATTTTTAAGTGTGACTCAAAACCTACTAGTAGGATGTTGATAAAATGAATGTGGGACCATTTCGGAACCATTCGCTATCTTTCGAAAAAACAGTTATCAAATCGCGACAGTGTACCCATTGATATAGTTGGAAACGGTTTTTGTAGTTTTACTGCGCTTCATCATTCAAGGCTTTATCTATTTGTATGCTAAACTCTATCAACATTGATACAGTTGTGTTCACATGAAACGGAAAATAATCACGAGTCACATACACTTACAGATAGTGATTGACAAAAAACATTGCTCATACAAAAAGCTGCAAGCAAAAATAATATTGTAATCACCAACTTAAGTAAAATAAAATCGTTTTGAAATTAATTATTCAAGTCGTACTCACGACATTTCATGACTAGCATTAAAGTTTTACGCCTACCTACAATGTTGGTAAAAACTTAATCTCAAGATGTAAGCGAAATCTATATTAGGAAATTTCTGATATTGACGTATTTAGATATTGTGTTAGATTAGTTAATAAATTTAATAATCTAATTGACCTTGGAATCGTACTTGTTCTTCATTAATAGTTACTCAAAGTTGTTGAGAACTTACTTCTCGCTTTAATCAAAGTAGTCTATTTTTAACCGAGTTAAAAAAAACGATGAGGTTCTCAATTCGGCCGGTATATTTTTTTATGTAGGTACACCGATTTCTCCGTGGTTTCTGAACCGATTTACGTTACTCTTTTTTTGTTTGATGCGGAATAATTTCGTATTGGTTCCATAAAATTTTATTCATTTTTTGTTTTATGAGCATTTACATCTCCTTACACTTATCACGATGTTTATTTTTATTAAATTAAATCATATCAGAAATAAAATAAAAATAACTACGTTAATAAAAACCGTCTTCACAACTGAAAAGCAAAAAATAATAAAGACTTAATATTATTTTTATATAACCTACTATTTACATGTGCTATTCACTAATAGGTATAGGACTTTTACCTATTAATTATAATACAAGTAAATATTAAAGTCGGCGGACTTCAAACCTATTAGTAAATAACACATGTAAACAATAGGTAGTATGTAATAAATATTAAATTTTTAATATTTTTTTTGTTTTTTAGTTTTGAAGTCGGTTTTTATTAACGTATTTATGTTAATTAACTTTTAACCGATTCCAATAGGAGGTTGTTATAAAGTCGACTGTAATATGTTTCTTGTATGTTTGTTACCAGATCATTCGGCCAATATCGAACCGAATGTGATGTTTCTTTTTTTCGGAAAGAAATTATGATTCCGAAATAGTTCTATAAAAATATAATATCTTGATTCAATGAGTGGTTTTGTTGTTATACATAATATTGCGCTAAAGAGGAATGGCCGGATATTAATAAAATATATGTGGTGGGACTATCTCAGAGTCACTAACTATTTTTCGACAAAAAAAGTTAAATCGCGACGAGGTAATTAAATAATTGAAGTCAGTATTTTTATAGTTCTAGTGTTCCTATATTTTTACTTTAAAAATATATGCTTACAAATATACATATTTTCAAATTCATTAACATTAGTTGATACGATTGGTTTTTTTTTTAACACAAATTGGATCTAACCCCAAAGTAAGCAAATTATATGCTTGTGTTATGGGTGTTAGTCAACGATACTAATACACAGAATTACATAAGTATATACCAGAACAAATTTTATAAACATCCAGACCCGTAAATGCAGACATCTAAATTTTCATCGCACAAGTGCCTGCCCCCGTCGGAAATCGAACCCGAGCCAGGTACGCTAACCACTCGACCAACGCAGCGGCTACGAATACATGTACTCGCCTGTGTTATCTATGATTTTTCCCGTGATTGCATTACCTAATTACTCATTTAAGTTGGCAATTTTGCTCAGCACTAAGTTAGCCTACCTATATTAAGTGTATACTATCTTTTTCCAATGGAAAAAAATAAAACATTTATGACGTATCAAGTTTGTCCTGACATGTTAACTCGTGATGTTTTTAATCTACGTTTTCAGAGGAATGTAGAAAATAATGTAGAAACGTCATATACAAAGTAATCTGACAGCACGAAGCATGTTTTGTCTCTTTCTTTTAATATCCTTTAAAGAAGATAGCGATAATTTAAAAATTAGTTCATTGAGTGCGCAACAAGGGTTTTAGCACCGTGGAGAGAAAACATGGTTATAGTTTTTTCGTAACCATTAAATTTCGTGTTTTTTGGGGGGGGAAATTAGTCAATTTTGGTGGCATTTTTTGAAATTTTATTCAGTGAAAGTGCACACATGAAAAATCATAAAGAAATTAGTGTATTGTGTAATTCGTTGTTCCCGCCAAATCTCATTAAATGATCTTAATTCCTATACAAACTGCATTGGGGGAATAAAATTCGCTGGAAAAACTACATAGTTTTCAATGTTTTAAAACTGATTTTGTAAAATCGGATAGCTTGATACCAATAGACAAGACACATTTTAACATGACTAATAGGAAATGCCAATGCCAGTGCCAAAACTTTACAAAAAAGAATAAGAAGAACGCACATAACTATCATAATTGTGGCACCAAAAAGTACCTTTTGCCCCGATTATTCTTATTCTTCTTTTTTACTTGTGATGATAGTTAAAGTGATCATTGTTGTATCTTACAGTCACTTAGTTACGTTTTGAATGAAAAAAGTCGTCTTAAGGTGTAAAAAGCTTCGACTGAAAGTATAAACTCACTGACTAAGGTATCTGAAAACTTGGCACTTGGCCGGGAATAGAATAGGGTGAAACGAAATGAAATTTTAATTTCGTTGAGTGATTTTATATCAATTCACTCGTGAAGATATTCAAGAACGATAAAAGCACTTCCACTCCGAATAAGTTTCGTCACAAAGTTTTCGAATGTGGGGTTTCGGGTGTATTTCATCGAACTTTATGGAAATTGTATGGTAATGTTTGAAATTTAGTACAAATTTTTGGCAAATTTGTTCTATTGTAATTTTTGTTTAGTTATACATATTAGTTCAATCTTGCTAACACAATGACGACAATTTCGTATTCATGTTGCAAAATGAACAGGCCAGTGACTTTCTTGACTGTAAGAGATATTAACTAAAAATATAATGATTGAAAATTAATAGCTTGTCTCCCACAAATGTAAAACCGCAGTGCAATCCTTTAAATAATAGTTCATGAGATACAAATCCAAAAAATTCAAATAATTATAGATTACATCAGTTCATATATATAATAATATTTTTCATAATATTTTTTGGGTACATTATGCATCAATTCAAACGTATTTTAAATATTCAGTTATTAATATAACTCAGCTTATTTAAATCAGAAATAATTTGTAATAAAGTCTTCAGAACTAATAAAACAACTCCATAAGTTTATATCTGTTATAGTATTCAAACGTAAAGATGATAAATCACAAGGAAACTAAAAATAACACTAAAAAAATTGTATGTGTACTTATGTACACGCGTTAGAAGTTATACTTCTTAGGTGTAATAAGATAAAAATCTTTTTAAAAATTTTATCTTTTGCCTTATTTTACATTTATTTATTTATTTTATTTATTTATTTATTTTACACTTTATTGCACACATAATATAGAGTTGACAGTGAGAAAATACAAATATAAATATTGTACAAAAGGCTTATCTCTTACAAGACAAAATGACACTAACCATAGAAAAAAAGTATATAATGCATTATTTATTTAAATAAAGTTTATTTAATATTTAATAAAAACTAAAATGTTATCTATGGCTAACTTCATCATGTCGGTTTTTCGTGACGGTGTGCGCGCGCATCGTAAAAATTTACCCTCATCATTTTTTCCTAACGCGCCAAAAGAAGTATAACTTCAAAAATTAAATTAATAATAATTTTAATTTCATGATAGCAATAGAAAAAGACAAAACATTCAATGGTGTCAGATTAAATTTTCAAGACATTTTTTTAGAAAACGTCGATTCGGGAAGTTGGGAAACTTTGATTAAAAGTAAAAACACCACCGCTATAGTTGAGATTGTTTCTTTGACCACCGCAATTAATTAAGGATCATAGTCATAATCATATTGGTTTATTGAATCAATAATTGTTTAAAAATTTGTAGCGTAATAAAAATTTGATAGAGATAGACAAGTATCGTAGAGTGATTTGACCTTGACTCATCGAGCACAAACCAAACGCTAGTCATAGGGCTACATACTTAGGAATACATATAATACATACATACATATCTTCAATCCAGGTCCCTTGCGGGGTAGGCAGAGAGTATCGAGTGCCAGACCTCACGATCCTGACAAACCTGTCTTGCTTCCTTCACATTCATTACCCTTTTCATACAAACACGCCGGTTTCGGAGATATAATACATATAGTATATTTCCCATAAATAAAAAGTTCCATACAATCATAGTAGAGGCATGTGGGAACAGGCAATTGAAATTGAGGGCAATGAAATCTATTGATAAGTATTAGTCTCAAATGTTTGATCTTTACAGGCATGTAATTTTTATCGTTTGTATCAATTTTATTACATTATGATAATAGCCAATATTGTTAATGATAAAAAAAGTATCTTCATGCCCATATCCCCGAAGAGGTAGGCAGAGGCACAACCAGGGCAC
>NJDD01001208.1:0-11486 GCA_002245505.1 Calephelis nemesis | reverse complement strand
ATTTAATGGATTTTGATGCAATGTTTTTAAGATAATGCGAGATTTGAGTGATCGAATTAAGATATTTCGTAACGAAAATATACCTAACACATCGTCTAATGTCCTTTCAGTTCGGCAGACTTTGGCACGGTGTTCGTGTGCGCGTGATTATACTCGTACTTAAGCGTAGACTGTACGAAGCTCGCACGGATCCAGACGAGCTTCTCCGAATTCGGACGAATGCGTAAGCAGCTGTTCGTAAAAAAGTCTATAGGTGTAGAGGCATCTATCATTTAAGTACAAAAGTGAATAGCTGTAAATTTTGTAGTTGTATTCTGGTTGTAAAATAATTTAATTATTTAAGGATTCATTTATTTTATTTTATTTATATATTAAGCTATGCAATAGTTTTACCGCGGCAGTCACCGAGTGCCTAACGCATATTTTTTAATAGATAGAGTGACTCAAGATGTAGGTAATAAGCAATAACAAACTTTGAACTTTGAGTAGCCGTGTTCATTTTTTTTTATAAACATAGATTAACGTTATTTGTCAAGATATAAAAAAACATCTCAAAACAACTAATCGGATCATCATACAATTAATATGACAATTTATATTCAAGACATACATTTCAAAAAGAGAACGAAGAAAATCAATTTGTTATTGGGTGCATAGTCGCGTAACAAACATACAAAAAAACATTCAATCGAATTGAAAACCTTCTTTTTTTCAGTCGGTTAAAAACGAAGCACTGAAACAAATATTTCATTACATTTTCAGGAATTAATGACGGGAGGCTTGCATAATCAACCGGATATCCGGTCTACACCCGAGTACTTTAATTTCGCGCAAATAGGGATCATGTTAATTACTTAGTTAAGCGCGGTTAATGTTTTTAGGGTTTCGTAGTTAAATGGCAAAAACCGTAACCCTTATAGATTCGTCATGTCTGTCTGTCTGTCCGTCCGTATGTCACAGCAACTTTTTTCCGAAACTATAAGAAGTATAATACTGAAACATGGTAAATAGATGGTAAATTTTAATGGGTAAGAAAGGAATTAAATATTTCGCCACGGGACTTGAATCCTCAGTAGCTCAAATGTTTAGAGAATTCGTCGGTTTGAGGTTACAGGTTCAAATCCTGCCTGGTGCGAAACTTTTTCCTTTTTCAAAATATAGAAATAGATGTATTCTGTGAAGCGCATTAAGATTTTCACACAAAAATAGAAAAAAAAAACAATTAATTTTGGGGGTTCCCCATACTTTTGTTTTTTTCGTCAAACCCATACGTATGGGGTGGGGTATCTATCAATTGGTCTTCAAAACTGATATTGAGGTTTCTGGCATCTTTTTTTCTAAACTGAATAGTTTACGTGAGAGACTATAGACACGAAAGATGTTAAAGGTGCATCGCTGTTCTATGACAGGGGCGTTAGTTCTATTGTGAAAGTCGACCGGTTACCTTAACCGTCCGGACCAGAACATTACTCTCTCATATATTATAGGATACTATAGGAGGCAGGATTTGAACATGTAACCTCAAACCGACGAATTCTCTAACCATTTGAGCTACTGAGGATTCAATATAATAGTGACTGGAGAATGTATAGCAGTGGTTCCCTAAACGGACAAGATTCCGCACTGTAAACTTCCATCGAAAATTGGTTTGCACGAGATCTAGTAAGTAGCTTTTGTCTGTCTGTCCAGATTGCTGCACAACACACTACCACCAGAGGTCTTGTTGGTTATGACCGTATAATATATGCTCGCCTATTAAGGGTTGCCTGGTGTGGAGGCAGACTCAGTCCTGGACCAAGACGGGAAAGAGTATAGAAAGACTAACAATCAGACAGATTTCCGTATGGAAAAAATAGGCTTGAGTTGTAAAATGTGTTACTTAGCATGGTTTGTTGTCCTGAGGCTGAGCTGTTTACTGTTATCTCTTGTGCAAGTTTACCGGTTATCCTACCTTCCAAACTGGATGATAGAAATTGATAATACCCTGAAAGCAATCTGGACGAAGCCCTACCAACTTGCATGACTAACTGTATTGGTGGAAGGTAAGCGTACCTAATTACTAGATTGTATATGGCTAGCAATGGGGTCAATACATATTCACGTATACTTTTGGTAACATGATTTCGTTTTTTCCAATTTTTATATGTGTAAATGATAAAAAACCGATTAAGTGTAAATGTAAGTTATTTATATTATCTTTCAGAGTGGAAAAAGATTAAAATCGTTAGACATTATATTTCGTCAATCGAAATATTTATCGATATAGAATTAAGACCCACTAGCAGCACATTTTAGGGTTAAAATTAACACAGGAATGTGCAAACGATCATGACATTTACTGTCACTAAAAAAATGCATACTTCTTCATTTAAATTGAATATATTTTTATTTCAGCACTTGCCTTGTGCTAAATTGAATGCATAAGTAAATACAAATATTTTACTTTAAGTTACACGATTTTAAAAGTTTACCTCGGGAAATACAAAAAAAATGTAACGGGGTTTACATTTAAATAAGACAAAACTTGAAATATGAAAATACGCAAAAAAGGAAAATAGAAAATTAGTATATTTAACCATGTATAATCGACAACTCTTTGGTCATTTGTCTCACTTCCAAATATAAATTTACATTATGTAGTATCTCGTGTTAATTTTTAGCGAAATTTAGACTTTTCGTAACTAATCGTGACACATTAAAGCATTCCTAAGTTTCTGTTGACATTTGTATTGTCTCTTACCTGTAATACAGAGAAAAGTGCAATGTCAACCTTGTAATAGATACAATGCTTTGTCAGTTTATTTACAAGATAGACTATGTTTATCTAAGGTTGAGGAAAAAACATAATGTACTCATAAGTAACGAAAGCTGCAATGTCAAAACTTTATAGTTGAACTTAACATTATTATTTCCAAATAAAATGGAAAAATGTGTGGATATATCAAACGTATGGAACGAATGCCATAAACTACTGTTTGAATGATATATAGCAAATGATCGAAATCCGAAAAACGAGAACGCAGACGTAGAAATAAATTGTAATTTATTTTCGCTGAAACTGTAATACATATTTTCTGCTTATAACATAAACGACTGCTGTTTAGGGTTAAAGATAATCCTTGCCCAATGCTATGAAAGTTCAGAATCTAAAAAAATCTTAAAGTCTGTAAAATTATGAATGAAAACTAATTACGTTTTTTAAATATTTTTGAAAATTTGTTCACATATGACTTAGACTATGTTTTAGTGTAATTATCGTAACATTTTATTAGTTTACCATGTTAAATAAACATTACTTGAAGAGTAAAAAGCTTGAAATGCAATTAAGAAAAAAATGTTCTAACCTAATAAAATGTTATTTTAATTCGAAATTCGAAAAAGAAATATGAAAAATGAATAATGAAATTATATTTGAATTAAGTAAAATTATTTTCGAATACCGTTTGAATTAAGAATTTACTGCCACTTAAAGTTATTCATGTGAAGTCGCCATATATTTGAAAATGGAAAGGTAGCAAACGTTATGGTACTATCAATTATCATCCTATTAATATTATAAATGCGAAAGTTTGTATGTATGGATGTTTGTTACTCTTTCACGCAAAAACTACAAAGCCGATTACGATGAAATTTGGTATGTAGGTAGCTGAAGACCCAGAATAACATATAGGCTACTTTTTATCCCGGAGTTCCCGCGGGATTGGGACTTACGCGGGTGAAACCGCTGGGCGCAGCTAGTGATTCTATAATGATGAACCACATAAAGTGTTTTTTAAAATAACATATTAGGAAAATTAAAATTTACTTACCAAATTCAACAGTTAAAACACGAATTTACGTTTTTATTATCTGTTCATCACATCAATCAGTATTATTCACTTTATAGGATGTTGTTTTAAATATTTTACTACGTTAATAAACAACTATATATTTAAGCTAAAAACACTAAAAACTACATAGTTTCATACATATTATGAGAGAAATGGTAATGTTATGGGAGTTTTCAGCGGGTGTCCGCTTCTAGGAGAGCCGAATCTCGTCTGAAACGAGGGAGGTTGTTTGTTACTGAAGGCGCATGCGCGTGGGACCCTCTGCAGGAAATTTTTATATTCCAACAGGAGCTGCTGTTAAGGGACTTAATATTGGAACATGACAAGAAACTAGCAAACACATTAGGGGCCCCCGTAATCGAATCAAACTCGGTACAGGGTTTAGTAAGTTTGATAAGTAATATTAGATATGTACAAGTTTGTTATACGTAATCGCCTCTGTGGTCTAGCGGTTGAGATGATGAACTTGACTGTATGAGGTCCCGGGTTTGAATCCCGGGTTGGGCAACAAAAAGAAAATAGGGTTTTTCCAATTTTCTGATAAAAAAAATGTTGCTGGGGATTCGATATGTGCTCGGTTGGCGATAGGCTTGCCACCTAACACATTGTGGGACTTAGTGTCTTCGGCTAGTCGTTTGTGTCCTGGTTGTGCCTCTGCCTACCTCTTCGGGGATATGGGCGTGAAGATACTTTTTTTACATTTTTTGCTACACGTATGTTTATTTAGCGCAGGGACGTAACAACCGCTTTCAAGGATACTAATTTCTTCATAAGTATTCTTTGTTTATTAGTCAGTAAGATTAAGAGATAAGAGTCTTGTGCGTTTTCGTAATTTATCATATTTTATTATCACAGCTTCAGTGCTCCTTACTGTCTTGTTTCGGCTATAAGCTATTCGGTAAGTTTATTTACTCATCACCCTTAAAATCCTAGCGTCAACTTCAAAACACGCCTTTTAATATATAAGTTTATATCTATCATAACTTATTAAAACGTTTGTAAATTCGTTTGTTTCTTATGTTATAAAAAAGAGACAAGTGCGAGGCGGACTCGCCTATAAAAGGTTCTGTAACAGCAAGTAACATAATAGGAGTAAAAAAAATTTTCCTCACGTATCTGCCCGCTCGAGTAAGTGCATTCGGGAACCTGCCCACATGCGCTTTGATTGAAGAAAAATAAATTGTGGATTACGATTTATAATGCATTAAAAAGCTACTTACTAGATCTCGTACAAACTCATTTACGGTGGAAATTTACAGTGCAGAATCTTGTCCGGGTGGACAACCAACGCTATGTATTTTTATTTTATCACTTGCCCTGTACTTGGGATAATATACCCGCGTTAATTGAATCCTCAGTAGCTCAATTGGTTAGAGCATTCGTCGGCTTGAGACGAAAGGTTACAGGTTCAAATCCTGTCTGGGGCGAAATTTTTTCTTTCTTTAAAATTTATAGAAAACCAACGCTATACTTACTTCAGTCGCTATTATGAGAGAGTCATGTTGTGGTCCGAAGAATTAGGGCCGCTAGTGGACTTTTAAAATAGATGTAACACCCCGACCGTAGGATAGCAATACACCATTAACATTTATGGTGTCTTTAGTCTCTCGCGCAAACAATTCAGTTTAGAATAAAAATATGTCAGAAATCTCAATATATTTTTTAAAAACCTTTCTATATATACCGTATAGGTTACAGTTTTTAGTATAGGGAACTTCCAAATCTGTTGTTTTTTTTCTATTTTCATTTGATAATTTTAATACGGTTCATGAAGAACATCTACTTACCGAGTTTCGCCAGCATAATTCTCATAGTTTCGGAAATTGGTAGCTGTGTTATACGGACAAACAGACAGACATAACGACCTATAAATGTTCGGTTTTTGCGGTTTACCTACGGAACCCTAAAAATGCCGAATCATGTTAGTTATATGAAATGGGAACTCAGTTTTACTAGAAGCATGTAGGCGCCTAATCTGATTAGTACGAGTATTATACCAATAGCCAGTGGTTCTCAATTTTTTTACATTTTTTCATAATTGCGTCTTTATTTTTATTATTGCAGTTCTATTCTCCCCCTCCTGCACAGTCTATGCTAGAATGACATCTGTCTACATCTAGACGTCCTAAACACTCGTAACAGTTAAACCATAACTCTATTTAAAAATTGTGTGTGTACTTATGTACACGTGTTAGAAGTTATACTTCTACGGCGTAATAAGATAAAAATCTTTTTAAAAATTTTATACTTTGCCTTGTTTTACATTTGTAGACAAAATGACACTAACCATAGAAAAAAGGTATTTAATACATTAAAAGCTTTATTATAATGCATTATTTAGTTAAATTAAGTTTATTCAATATTTAATAAAAATATCACAAAAAAAGATTTCTACATAATTAAATAAAGAAATATTGTGAATACAGTTGTCAGTTCTCACGCAAACATACGTAGATGTCCTTACTTTTACTTTGTTGGTACCTTTTTTTGAAAAACTAAAATGTTATTACCATCATCATTTTTTCCTAACGCGCTAAAAGAAGTATAACTTCAAAAAAATATGTAATGTTCCTCCTATTTTGTTCACTTCGTCTGTTAAAAACTAAGGAGTTAAAAACATTACAGATTTTACTCATTCTACTCTTAAG
This sequence comes from Calephelis nemesis, assembly GCA_002245505.1. Taxonomy (NCBI): domain Eukaryota; kingdom Metazoa; phylum Arthropoda; class Insecta; order Lepidoptera; family Riodinidae; genus Calephelis; species Calephelis nemesis. Next base: position 5,008 of record NJDD01001208.1, on the reverse strand, counting down.
AGTTGTCCAAGAACGAAGAACCAAGGTACGTTATACTAAATCACTTCAAAATTTCCTTCATCTACAAACAAAACTTTGTCTCAAGTACAGACAGTACACACTTGATATTATTGAGTGCGACTGACCGCTACTCTGTTAATAAGCTTTAGAGATTACAAAGCAATGCATTCCATGTATATTCAGCCTCTTTAAACTTGACCACATCTGAGTATGGAGCCAAACTCAAACGGCCAAATCTACCTCAGCAGAAACATTCATATCCTTTGCCTCCTCTACAACATTTTATTTAAGCCTAATTTAAAAAAAAAACATTAAATTTTCTTTATTCTTCAGATTTTCCTAAGCACTCTATTTGCTTATTGCGTTTGCTTCCTCATTGTAACACTTTTTTTCACACTTTTTCGCGGTACAGACTATCAGATTTTGGAACTCTCTATTTGAGTAAACACTATACTCTTTTATAAAAAAATTAAGATGCACTATAAATTTTTTAAAGAAAGAAAAAATTTCGCCCCAGACAGGATTTGAACCCGTAACCTTTCGTCTCAAGCCGACGAATGCTCTAACCAATTGAGCTACTGAGGATTCAAGTCCCGTGGCGAAATTTTTAATTCCTTTCTAACCCGTTAACGCGGGTAGCTATGTCCAATAGATACACAATTCTGAGTACCCACCAAATGAGTTCATCACCGATGAAATTCACATTTTTAGAATGGACATAACTTTCGTTACTTGCATCGTATTTTTATTTTTTATTTTTTTAGCACTTGCCCTGTGCGTGGGACAGGGCAAGTGCTAAAAAAATAAAAAATTAAAAAATAAAAATACGAAGATAAGATGCACTATATTCTGTTGAATACTTAATTTTTATTATTTTGTTTAGATGTGGTGACAAATTAGAAATATGATGTTTATAATTATGTTTAAAAATCAACAAAAAAACATGTATTAATGTTCAAGTCTTCTTTCTAGGTTAAGCTGTAAGAATTCTCTTCACTAGATAATCTCGCCTAGTGTTTATTTTTCGTAGTTTTTTTTGCCATTTTGCGTTATTTCACTAGTGTACAATATAAGGAATTAAATAAATAAAGTTTCTAGTGATTTACTAAAAACTATCAGTATTATTAGTATATTGTGTGATCGCCTCTGTGGTCTAGCGGTTCAGTTGTCGGACTTGACTGCGGAGGTCCTGGGTTCGATTCCCGGGTCGGGCAACAAAAGAAAATTGGGTTTTTCCAATTTTCTTATAAAAAAAAAACGTTGCTCGGGATTGGATATGTGCCCGGTTGGCGATAGGCTTGCCACCTATCACATTGTGGGACTTAGTGTCTTCGGCTAGTCGTGGGTGCCCTTGTTGTGCCTCTGCCTACCTCTTCGGGGATATGGGCGTGAAGATTGTGTGAATGGATAAGTCACAATCCAAATTTCTTGTAAATTCATGTAAAAGCTTTGGTAATTCACTTGGAATTTCTGAGTTTTACTCAAATCTAATTTAATATGCAACGCTACAGCTTATTTTAAACAAATTACATTTAAAAAAAATTACATATGACCCATATATGTATAAACTACTAGCTGACTCGACGAACTTCGTATCGCCAGACAATAACAGCTCCCTACTAAAAGTTAGGTTTGTTTGTCCCTCCAATTATCCAGGGGTTTCTTTTTTTCTTTACAATGTCCAACACAATAAAAAAATATCAAAACTGGTCTACTCGTCCAGGCGTGATGCCTTGACCACTCGACATGGGGATTCATTTGGAACTATGTAGATGTAAATATCATACTTTGGGTAAATATTTACGAAGAGTATCAAGATGGTTTATACGAATAGAACTAATTGACTTTACATTGAGAACCACTGCCAGAGACGGTCTAATACGAGACTTATCTAGTAGTAAATCACTCGTGGTCTCACATTACCCTAGTTCTACATCACCTAAAACATAATTTCACGGTTTATTGAGAAAGGTCATGCAATCGTTTTAGAAATACAATGTTTTTAAGTAAACAAATTTTACTTTTTAGTAAAAAGTACCTTCAACATATTAGCTATTGTGACGTTTAGTGTTTCTGATTGAGCTTAGAAAATAGCGACAGTAATAACAAAATACACATAAAGTTTATTTTCAAGATGGAACAAAAAGAGCAATGTCTGTTGATATTATGTTAATAACAATAATAATAAATTATCTTTATTTCACATAAACCTACAAGAGGCACTTGTGACGGGTCTATATAATAATAAATCTACCACCGGATCGGAACGCGGCCGCACACTGAGAAGATCCGGCAAGAAACTCAGCGGGCTTGTCTTTTTTTTTCTTACTTTAAAATATATTTACAATAATTTATGTAATGATACAATATATTTTATAAGAGATTGGCATGAGGAGCAACTAATCCCAAGCAGTCTTATCTGTTAAATATTCAGCAATGTTATAATAACCTTTTTGATTTAATTTACTTTTAACACATTTCTTAAATTTATTAATTAGAAGTTCTTTCATATAAGTGGGAAGTTTATTGCAGAACTGTATACATAGGCCCATACATATTATACGTATCTGCTATCATTTTGTCTTGTAAGAATGTAATGGTAGGTATATTGCGGCGTATTATCCATTGCGAACTCTTCGGAAATATCTAAGCAATACAAAAACAGCAATGAATCTACATTTTATTTTAGATCTCGCGGCGTTTTATTCATGCATGCACCCTGCGCGATCTGACGATCTGACGCGAGTTTAGAAGTTTTTAGCCATTCCGAAAAAAGTGCGCAACTCCGCTAAAGAAGTTTTCACTTCAAAAACAAGTTTTCAAAATGTCATTGTCGGTGATTAGGTACATTTTTGAAACTGACAACGAAATGACATTTTACAAAGTAGCCGTTTAGTTCTGCTTTTGACTACTGAGCCTCTACCATGAGTTTGTATAGATAACGTACGGTAAATTACGTGTCGAAATCTATGACAATTTTGGTCTAAAAATGTGTTTCTCTTAGTTACCACTAGAGGCGCTGTTTAAAGTTTTCATACATATAATTGACAGCGACGGTAGCGAGTGTAGTAAACTTGACAAGCCGTAAACTCATGGTAAGGGCCCTGATCTGATAAGTCGGTTGTACATGGTGGTGGTTTTTATTAGCAAATTTTCTAAATGATGTTACAGATAAACGTACGTATGTGTATATATAAAAAGGATCTTCACTCCCATATCCCTGAAATGGTAGGCAGAGGCACAACTAGGTTACCCACGCCGAGCCGACGACATTAAGTCACACAATTTGATAGATGGCAAACCTCCTCCGGGCACACATCCAATCCCGAACAGCATGTTTGATATGAGAAAATTAAAAAACCACATTTTCTTTTTGTTGCTCAACACGGGAATCGAAATCGAGTATTTAATGTGGAGAAAGTTATCCAAGTCTCCAATGAGCGTGAAACTTATCTCTCCATAATCTCTACCTAGACAAACACGCCGGATTTTGAAAACTTTGTCACCATCTTCGGATAATACCCAAGCGGTTTGATCGTGGAATGTCAACTTAGGTATTCCCGGGTAGTAACGAACAAACGAATTTTCATGTCCGATTGTTTTGTTAATTTTTTATCGCCATTTTTTTCACATGACCGAAACATCAGGCAGCCCTTTCTCTTAGAGAGAAAGCCGTATACACCAATATTATTTTTCAATAACACTCTTTCTCTGATCTCGCTGTTGCAAACGTTGTTTTTGAATGACCATTGGTAATTGGCTTCTTGTTTTTAATATGTAACTATAATAATTTTACCACTTCATATTTATCATAAGTCGGCATTCGTATGCGCTTTTCTCGCTAGCTGTTGAATATTTCCGCCTTTTTGGTAGCTGTGAAAACTAAGTTTCAGAAAAAACGTTAAAGCTTTCGATAAGTTATATATACATATATAGTTACATATAGTTTAACAAACGGAATTTATAGCTTACTACGAGTTGTTAAAGGCTCTTCTGTTACTAACTATGATAAAAAAATTCAGTATATAAGTAAAATAAATAATAAATACCCCTGGACAAATCACACAAATTGAATCTAACCCCAAAGTAAGCAAATTATATGCTTGTGTTATGGGTGTTAGTCAACGATACTATTACATATAAATACTTAAATAGATACCAGAATAAATTTAATAAACACCCAGACCCGGAAATGCAGACATCTAAATGTTCATCACACAATGCCTGCCCCCGTCGGGAATCGAACCCGAGCCTCGCGGTTGGTCGATGTAGTTAGGCGAGTACGCTAGCCACTCGACCAACGAGGCGGTCAAATACTTTTTATCGTCAGCAAATATTCGGCAAAAATATTGAAATATTACAAGAAGGTTATCTCGTGTATTTATTTTTTCATCGCAGAGTGTGATTTCTATACCACAAATATCCATTTGTTATAATTTATTTAAACATACTCAAACAACTTTTTGTTATATAGCCCTGATGATGCTTGTATAGCGAAACCGGTTGGCTAAATTATAAAAATAATAAAATATATTGTGGAAAGTATAAGTGTTTTTAAATAAATTACATCAAGAATGGAATTCCACCAAGCTCCGACGATAAGAAGTATAGAATCTATCCATTTGTTAGTCTTGTAGAAAACCTCCTTAATCCGTAGTCCAAATGTTCTTGAAATGTCGTTATATTTTCTGGATTGTTGTATAAATATCTGGATTGTTTCAGTAACAAAAAAATGGGTTCATCACAACTTTATACTTTTTTAGAAAGAACGAAAAGAAATAAAGAAAATTATTTATTTGTGGAATATGAGTGTTATAAAGATGTTACAAAACTATTTAGGGATTCTGACGTTTTCTACCAACTTGTGGTGTGCAAATATTTTAACAGGTATTTATTAAATCAGATATTTTATTTATATACTCACTATTTACACCCTGTTTTTTGTATTCGTTACACGATTATTTATTAATACAAACTTTTATTTATCTAATACTAGCGGCCGACCCGG
>NJDD01001207.1:85385-99847 GCA_002245505.1 Calephelis nemesis | reverse complement strand
CTTCAATACATGCTATCTAAACTCCAATAACAGCAAAGAAAGGACAATTGAAATTTATCGTCATCGAACTCCACAAACTAGTCACGTCACGGTGTTAGTGCCTAACAATACCGTAACTTCCTCTTAAGTGTTGTTAATCGTTAATTGGTCAACAAAAATTACAATATCAGTATACCCTGTCCGACAAGCGATAACATTCGTATCTACAAGCAAATCCTGCATCACGTTTTCATCTCCATTACCATGTATTATTTATGATATTGGATGACAAACAAGCAGACGTATTTTCTGACGGTAAGAAATTGCCGTTGCCGAAATTGGTATTGAAAATTAAATAGTTGCGTTGCCAACCTGAGGCCGGTATGTTAGGCCTCAAACAATAGTAAGTTTACCGGCTACCTTACCCGCCGAACCGGAACACGTGTTTTTGGAAATAATAAATTTCCAAGTACCTACCAAGAATCTCCAGTCAGTCCCTCCGAGTTCCGCCTGTTGTTTAATTTTACTGTTCTTTTCCCCATGGGGTTTCATTTCCATATCCAGAAATCCAGATAGAATTTAGATTGGTGTATCTAGGTTTTTGTCAATAATACCAATGTTGCCATCAAGAACGAAAACCCGCTCTCCGTTTATCAAAGTAGTTTCCACAATCACAGTGAAGCCACGGTAATATTACGTGGTGAAGCTAAGGAGACCTTGGTCAATCATCCGTGTATAAAATTTTGAAATAGTTGCAAACCTTATTGTGAGGTCGATGCTTGGACCTGGCATGTGGTGGCTGTCTGCTCCTCCTGGGCTCGTCCCGTCCCACCTCCCCCGCCCCGCCACTGTCTGACATAGACGCGTGACCGGAGGATCTATTCTCGTCTGAACTGCTGTTGCAGTCTCGAACGCCATTCTGGAATCGACATTGTTATTTTTTTAAATCTAATTCTAGTAATAAGTAAATAAATAAATTAAAAACGACAGGTTCCGTGAGTGCCGGCAGAAGTGAAAACTTGAATATTTCACGTTTTGCATTTTTGATATTTTGTAATGGTTAGGGAATAATTTTGCACGAATTGTTTTAATTATCAGTATGAAAGTAGTATCATTTATTGCGCTATCGTACACAAACATGACAAGCAAGCGCCTTGCGCCGTCTTACGAATTTTCGATCTGACGATCTGACGCGAGTTTAGAAGTTTTTACCCATTCCAAAAAAGTGCGCAACGCCGCTAAATAAGTTTTCACTTTAAAAAAATTAAATTAAAAATAGTCATTGCTGTCTTAAATGTTTTGTGAAAAATATAAATGAACTTTTATATTTTTTTTTATAAATGAACTTAATTATTGAATACTAACCGACTCGGCGAATTACGTACCGCTCGAGATTAACAGTTACTAAGAGTTTGTGTGGATTAAAGCATTGTTTTTTTTTCATATTGGAAGGCAAACAAGCTGACGACTTTCCTGATGGTAAGAAATTCACGCCGCCTAGAGACACCAAAGGTGGTAATGGTGCATTGACAACCTGAGGCCGGGCTGTTAGGCCTCGAGCAAAAGTAAGTTTACCGGCTACCTTACCCTTCAAACCGGAACACGTCATGACGTTATGGCGGTAGGAATAGGTACCTACCATAGAATAGGTAGTTCACAAGAATAGGTAGGCGGTACCAATCCGGGTGAGTCGCTGCGAAATTCTACCATCTAGTAGGAGGTCACGGTGTTAGTGACGGTAAGCCTAAGCTCGCCTTTTACGAGCTGCCTGGGAGGAAGGCAGATGCTCTATTCAGCAAAGGAACCCGGACCAACACGGGGATCATGTTTTTCCCATTTTCCTTATAATTTTAACGGTTTTTCTTTTCGTAAGAACCTACTTCTGACAATAATCAACACGAAAAAAAGAATTAGCAAAATCGGTCCATCCGTTCAGGCAGAATGCAAAAACCACGGGAAATGGGGATTCTTTATTTTTATATAGATGTGAGTACATATTATACACTGTACACCTAATCTGTTCAATTTTATAAATTAACAATAAGCCAAATGGTTTCGCTTTTTCATAATAATAATAATACGGTTTAGTTTTAGCACCACCGTTTTTTGGAACCTGTTTTTTGTTTATATCTTTAATATATTTTATTATGTTAAATGTACGAGGGCCAAACTGAAAGTTTTTAGAACTGGCAACTTAAAAGCATTATATTAAAAAAATAAGTTTAAATTTTGAAAATAGAACTCTTTACCAATAACATTGAGTATACATTTCATTCATTTGTCATTTGTTTTACGATTTGACGGCAAATTGAAAATTGTCTGCGCACGTCAGAATGAATTTAAGCCGAGAAAATTTTCGTAGATTTAATACGTAGAAATACTTAAATACATACTTGATTAAATTTAATTAACAATCAGACCCGAAAATCCAGACATTTAAATGTTCGTCACACAAATGCCTGCCCCCGTGGGGAATCGAACCGAGCCTCGCGGTTGGTCGGTGTAGTTAGGCGTGTATGCTAGCCACTCGACCACCGAGGAGGTCATTAAATAATTATTTAAAAATGAGTTTCATGGAGTGCCAAATGTGGACACAATTTAAAATATAAAAAACAACAATAACATATTGTTGTTTTTGGAATTGTTTGTATTTTTAAAATGATTAAATACTAAAAAAAATGACTTTATATTTTTAATATGTTTTTTATACCTGTTGACACCTTTAAATTTATTTAATTTAGGTATCATTTCCAGAATTAAATCGTTTGCAAAATTTCTATTTAATGTGATATGTAAAGGTAAGTCGGATATCATGGTAATGCAGATTTTAAGTAAAACAAAGATTTTAACTTGGTTCTGATAAATCCTGATTTATATGTAAATATTATTATGACATTGGAAGGCAAGCAAGCAAACGGATTTCCTGATGGAAGATTATAAGACATTCTCGCCGCCTAGAGACACCAAAGTAATGGTGTCTCTAGGCGTAATGGTGCGTTGCCAACCTGAGGTCGGGATGTAAGGCCTCGAGCAAAAGTAAGTTTACCAGCTACCTTATCTTCCAGGTCGGAACCCATCAACGGCAAGCACTGACGTTATGGCGGCAGGAATAGATAAGGCGGTGGTATCAATCCGGGCGAGATGCTACAAAACTCTACCAAATAGTAGGATATCACTGTGTTAGTGACGGTAAGCCTATGCTCGCCTTTTACAAGCTGCCTGGCAGGAAAACACCTGGTCTATTCTACAAAGAAGCCCGGACCAACACGGGGAAAAACGGGGAAAAGTAAGGAAATGCACCTGCTTATTTGCCTTCCGATACCGTAAAAAACCTAATCTACTCAAATCAGATACATCACCAAATTTTCTCTAATGTCAAAACACTTATTCATTTCCAATATTTTGTTCATCCGGAACAAACAAACACTCTTGTCATATAAAAAATTATGAAATTAAAGATTTGAAGCAGGTTATTTCTCATTTCATTAGCGTGTTCATTATAACATAACATTTCATGTAATTGAATTACGACGAGGTAAAGTAAAAAAACATTACGAAACAGTGGAAGCAGATGAGCCATTGTCACCCACTTTCGCTTTCCTCCCAGACTTCCCACCATTACAGTTTTCCTATCACAAGATCGTGGGACCTCCTTAAGACAATGCTTATTTATTTTTTTAGATAACACTTTCGCCATTACGCCGCTTGGGTAATTTTTGTAATCAGTGGTGATGCGTACGATGACTAATTAACTAGATCCAAGAAAGTTGCTGCAAAACACCGTTCGTTTGAGATCCGTCAATAATTCCGTAAAAATGTTCTGTTCGAATGTTATTCACCTGACTCTCTCCTTTACTTAAGAAAAAATTGTGTGTGTACTTATGTATACGCGTTAGAAGTTATACTTCTTCGGCGTAATAAGATAAAAATCTTTTTAAAAATTTTATCTTTTGCCTTATTTTACATTTGTAGACAAAATGACACTAACCATAGAAAAAAGGTATTTAATACATTTAAAGTTTTATTATAATGCGTTATTTAGTTAAATAAAGTTTATTTAATATTTAATAAAAACTAAAATGTTATCTATAGCTAACTTCATCATGTCGGTTTTTCGTGACGGTGTGCGCGCGCATCGCAAAAGAAGTATAACTTCAAAAATCTTTATTCACATGGACCATACATGTGGTACTTGTACGCGTCGAAATTTTTAAAACTACGACGATAAGTAACGTTTATTGAAACTAGTATTCGGGAAGACTGAAATAAATTTTAATAATTTATTGGAATTGTAAAATAAATGTATGTTAGAGTTTAGTAAAGTTTGTTTTAAAAAAAAGTGTCTTCACGCCCATATGTCGGAAGAGGTAGGCAGAGGCACAACCAGGGCACCCACGAAAAGCGTAAGACACAAGTCCCACAATGTGATAGGTGGCAAGCCTTCGCCAACCGGGCACATATCCAATCTCGAGCAACATTTTTTTTATTAGAAAATTGGAGAACCCAAATTTTCGACCCGGGATTCGAACCAGGAACCTCATGCAGTCAAGTCCAACACCTGAACCGCTAGATCACAGAGGCAATAAATTTATTAAGGATAGAATTTATGAAATATTGTTTTATTGTAAGTAAAATATCTTACCGAATGGTGCAGATAGTGTAAAAGTCATTAAGCTGCTCTCAACGCACAGACAATACAAGCACTGACGGTGACAAATGAAAGTAAATAAAAATATATAAGATGTGACCATGTTGATGGCTCTACCTTGTTTTTGAAGTTATACTTCTTTTGGCGCGTTAGGAAAAAATGATGAGGGTAAATTTTTACGATGCGCGCGCACACCGTCACGAAAAACCGACATGATGAAGTTAGCTATAGATAACATTTTAGTTTTTATTAAATATTAAATAAACTTTATTTAACTAAATAATACATTATAATAAAACTTTTAATGTATTAAATACCTTATTTCTATGGTTAGTGTCACTTTGTCTACAAATGTAAAATAAGGCAAAAGATAAATTTTTTAAAAAGATTTTTATCTTATTACGCCGAAGAAGTATAACTTCTAACGCGTGTAAGTACCTACATAAGTACACACACATTTTTTTATTGGGTTGGCAGCATCAGAAAGGGGCTATAACTTGTAAAAAATTTTATGTAAAACTAAGTTTCACTTCCAAATGCATTTGAGTTATTTTTATAGCCTTTCACGGAAATCAATATATCCGGGATAAAATCTTGAGCCAAGGATTAATCAAGTATCCAAACCAAGGTCACTCAAGTTTCATTCAGGGTAGACCAGATTTAACAGGATGAAAACTATTAAATCTAGCTAAACCCTGCCCAGGTATCATGAACTCAATCATCCCCTAGGAGCCACCCTACACCTAGTTGCAACAGCAGCCATAGCGATTTTAATGTATATTTAATATATTATATGTTTGTGCAATGGTTACTATATCTGTAACAGTTGCCAGTTTTGGTGTATTATGCCTACTCGTAAAGTAAATATATTTTTTTTGTGTAAAGGTGTTATTTCCTGATGTACCCGTAGTAGAAGTGTGGAATGTAAGGGGGCGACCATAAATTACGTGAGGTCTTTTTTTTACATTTTTTGACCCTCCCTCCCCCTTGGTGAGATATCGTGAGATTTTATTCAACCCCCTCCCCCAACCCCCAATCTCACGTGAGATTTTTCAAAATGTGGGTTTCTTATTTAAACGTATTGGATGGTTACAGCAAAAATGAATGAAATTATTTTCTTTTGAAAGAATTAGTGAATAGTCTTCATCGTATTACGATTACGCCTAAGATTAAATCTCAAGCATGTACCAACAGTATGGATGAAATGGACCAAAATAGCATATTTTTTTGTAATTGAAGCAAAAAAAATTGCGTGATATTTGCCGAGACCCCCCCTTCTCCCCAACGTAAGATTAGGTGAGATTCGAATCGACCCCCTCCCCCCCTTAAACATCTCACGTAATTTGTGGACGCTCCCTAACAAACACACACACACACACACACACACACACACACACACACACACACACACACACACACACACACACACACACAAACACACAGACACATACAAATCTCTAGAAAGTAGTAACCAATTTTGCAACGAAAGTGACCAATAATAATTTACGCAATTGCAAATGTAGCTGCAATCTAGGTCCACATTATTTATATGCGGCGTACAGACCAAGCCTACGAAAGCGAATGATAGCATTTCAATAATTCACTGACCACGACTTTAAGCTGTATGCGATTTAGATACATTTAAAAATGTTTAGTATTCGTAAGTTTCGTAGTAGTCTTTATTTTGCATATAATGAAATCTGCAAAATAAGTACCATCATATAAGTGTAGTAAACTTGTATCGCCTGTGTGGTCTAGCGGTCCGGGTGTTGGACTTGACTGCATGAGGTCCCGGGTTCGAATCCCGGGTCGGCCAACAAAAAGAAAATTGGGTTTTTCCAATTTTCTAATTACAAAATATTGGTCGGGATTTGAAATGTGCCCGGTTGGCGATAGGCTTGCCACCTATCACATTGTGGGACTTTGTGTTTTCGGCTAGTCGTGGGTGCCTTGATTGTACCTCTGCCTACCACTTCGGGGATATGGGCGTGAAGATACTTTTTTTAAACTTGCTAAAACTGACTCCAGAGCCTTTACCATGAGTTGCTATAGATTACGTTCGGTAAGTTACGTGTCCGAAATCTATGACACTTGTTCTAAAAATGTGTTTCTCTTAGTTACATATAGAGGCGCTGTTCAAAGTTTTCATACAAATAATTTACAGATACGGTAGCGAGTATAGTAAACTTGACAAGCCGTAAACTAATGGTAAGGGCTCAGTTACTTTATTACCACGTCGCGATACGATAATTCTTTTTTCGTAAGATAGCTAACGAATAAAGGTCAGCAAAGCAGCTGTGATACTCCTGGACGGACGCTCGGGGGCGGTGGTGACCACTTTCCATCAGGTGACGCATTTGCTCGTTTGTCTTCTCATTTATGTAAAAAAAAAGATTCTGAGATGGTCCCACCTAAGTTTTATCTACATCATAGTAGTTACCGAGTAATCGCGTAACAAACAAACAAACAAAACATACATACAGTCGAATTGAAAACCTTCTTTTTTTGGAGTCGGTTAAAATAGATACCAGTGCTCCGTTCTTGATTATACGCCCTTTTAGAATTTCTCAAGTTATGAGACCGTCAAAATGTTGTGAGAAAATGTCAGTGTCCCGTAATATGGGCACAACGAGATCGCGTGGTCGGGGTCACTTAGCTATGATCAATTACCAAACTGTTCCGGGCTTTAAAGTAACGTTAAAATTGGGTAGCGGTAAACTAAGTTATCCAATTATGTAACTATGGATCTGTAAGATTTTTATATTTTATTTTCACGTTTATGTCCTACTAGAAGTTTTAAGCGGCTCCACCCGTGTATCAAAGTTATTTAGTTACCCCGCAAGTTTAGATATCGGGACGAAAAGAGTTTAGATGTCACTCTACAGCATGAACCACCTCCATACACTAAAATTATGCCAAAAAATTTCTCAATAGCAACGTTGCCGATGGTCAAATAAACAAATACACTGTTGCTATTAGTCTATACATCTAATAAATCTGTAGAATTCTGTACATTGAAAAAACAAATAGCAAATAAATAGTGTTACTTGACCGATACCAAACCCAAATACCTGTGTGATTAAAAATTGTATGTTCAGGCATCACGTGAAAACTAACGGTTCGATTTCGATGAAACTTGGTATAATTATACCTCATTATTCTGGCCATAAAATGGGATACTTTCATCCTGGAAAAATACGTCGAAAAAAAATCATCTTAATTTATCAGTTTTATCACGCGAAGACCGACATCCGCGCGGACGGAGTCGCGGGCGAAAGCTAGTTTAGAAATAAAAAAATATTTTAAACTATCTAACATAGATGTTGTTTTGACCAAATTACGAATATTGTTTTTTTTTTTCATAAGAATCTTATTCTGACAGTGACAAACACATAAAAAAATAACTAGTAAAATTGGTCAATCCGGCAACGTTTGTCTTTAAGGTACCTACTTAAAATATACATATAAATAAGTAATTATATTTATAAAATATATACCAAGCGAAAACACAAGATACTCTTTAAAAAACATATAGTTTTATAAAATACAACTAACATTATACAAAATGTTGCATTATAACAAACTTCCGCTACGTGTGTTTTGACGACTTTTATAAATGAACCCTTTAATTAGAGGCCGACATCACGACGCTGGTAGTCACTAGTCAGGGAGCCTGCCCTGTTGGGTAATACAGTATGGACTAGCCGTAACGTAGCCTATTTATAAAGCCGGGTGAAGTTGTAAATTATTTACAATTTCGAGATTTTCAAATTTTCATGTTATAAATCATTTTTTTTAGTTAAGGGTAAAAATTACAGTTTATTTTTAAAAATACCTTACGAATTTAATGCTAATGTATTTTTATTATTTTTATACTGGAACATATTAACAAAAGAATCTGTGGTTTTCAATTATGAAAGTAAACGAATTCGTGGTTTTAAATTGCGGAAATGGAGTTTTGGCGCCATTGAGAGAAAAGATGGTCGAGGTTTTTTCATAATTATTGAATTTCGTGCTTATATTGAGTGAAAATAGTCAATTTTGGTGGCATTTTCTACTATTTCTTCATTAAAAGTGCATAAATGAAATAGTCATGAAGAAATTAGCGTATCGTGTATTTCCTCGTTGCCGCCATATCTCACTACATGAACTTGAGTTGAGCGGTGGCCCACTTTACTCAAGACCCTGACATGAGTAATTGACGACTTATGACTTATGACTAATTATAATTAAGTTCCGATTTCTGTAAATTTGATGCAAATTTCTATTTGACTAATGGCAAAATACTAACGTAAATGCCAATACCCAAAAAAAGAAGAACTACGTAAATGCTAAAAATCGTAGTATTCGTGGCCCAATTCTCGACAAAAACTAAAATAAAATTGCAGTGCTTAAGATTAATAATTTAACGGAAATATTCTGTTATCGTTGTAGTAGTTCTAAAAACCTGAATTGCTTTGATTCTATTGCAGTTTTGCAATGTGAATCAGGTTGTCATCTTGTATGACACGCTGTAACTGCTTTAAGAGGGGCATTTCTCAGCGTGTGTCGCGCTGACCGAAATTTGCCCTCGTTACCTCTGACATACCTGTGCAGGTACTGTCTCTATCGTCCTGTGCTCGTGCTTCGTGCGCCGCTCTAGCGCGTAACTACTTTGTACCGGCGCACTCCTCACCGGCGCGCTGGCGACGGTGATTTGGGACACAGCACAAACTGGCTTCAATTGTGCCGCGCTTGGAGTCTCTTTCACTGTCTGCTCTTCTAAAGTAGCTGAAAATGATAGACATTATAAAATATACCTTTGGTCTAGCTTACTTCAAAGAGTTCTTTCACGGGGCAGCTTGCCCAAGTAGTAGAGTAGAACGATTTCTATGTTATAAGATAGGAAACTCTGTGGTCTAACAGTTTAGTTGTTGGACTTGACTGCATGAGGTCCCGCGTTCGAATCACGGGTCGGGCAACAAAAAGGAAACTTGGTTTTTCCAATTTTCTTATAATAAAAAATTTTGCTCGGAATCGGATATGTGCCTGATTGGCGATAGGCTTGCCACATATTACAGAATGGGACTTAGTCGTGGGTGCCATGGTTGTGCCTCTGCCTACCTCGTCGGGGATATGGGCGTGAAGATACTTTTTGTTGTATTGTATGCGATTTTAATAATTATTTTTACTGGATGATAATTTCTATAAGTGGATCCACATAGAATTTATAACTATTGGTTTAGCGCTTTATGAGATTTGTTTCATCATTTGAAATCCTTAGCGCCCAATTAAAGTTTCAACACTTAAATCTAAACAAACAGCCAATTAAAGATTAATATTTTGTATAAAGAAAAAATACATAAAATAAAAGCAAAAGCACATAATTATAATTAACTTAACCTATGTGGTCTAGCGGTTCAGTTGTTGGACTTGACTGCATGAGGTCCCGGGTTAGAATCCCTGATCGGGTAACAAAAAGAACACTGGGTTTTCCCAATTTTCTAATAAAAAAAAAGTTGCTCGGGATTGGATACGTGCCCTGTTGGCGATAGGCTTGCCACCTATCAAATTATGGCTATAGTAATCGTAGGTGCCCTGGTTGTGCTTCTGCCTACCTCTTCGAGGATACGGGCGTGAAGATACTTTTTTTAACATATATTGAAAAATGAGCACTAAATTGTTTACTTATACGACAAAATATCGAAATTACGTCAGTTTTGTGTAGTTTTACTGCCTTAAAAGACAATCCAGAAAGTTCTAGTACCAATAACGTAACGGTATACATGAATAGATAATAGAAATCAAACAATGCAACCTCTTCAGACATCAAACTGGCCGCTATCTTATCTCGTCAGAACTTTATATTAATGGGAGTAGAGGCATCTTGATCGTCGGCACAGCGGCGACGATTTATTATCCCCACGGGACCGTATATGGGATGCGGACGTCTGTGCCAACTTTATGACTTGTAATTGAAAAAAATTAAGTAGCTCCTTAAAACCGATTTTAATGAAGTAACTCAGACTAAATACTTCTTCTTTCGAAGTCGCATTATTAGTAAGGTATTCATGTCTAATTTATTGTAGCACTTGAAGAATGGGAATCATAAAATAGAGTGTTTTTATCTGAGATCGGAACATGTACCTATTTGAGTAAAATTTTACTCTTTTCAATAATTATTCAGTTACTATAGCGGTCCGGGTGTTGGACTTGACTACATGAGGTCCCGGGTTCGAATCCCGGGTCGGCCAACAAAAAGAAAATGGGATTTTTTCAATTTCTTAATAAAAAAAAATGTTGGTCGGGATTGGAAATGTGCCCGGTTGGCGATAGGCTTGCCACCTATCACATTGTGGGACTTTGTGTCTTCGGCTAGCCCTGGTTGTACCTCTGCCTAGCCCTTCGGGGATATGGGCGTGAAGATACTTTTTTTTACTTTTTTTATTCAGTTATTTACCTGACTGTTAGACGTTTCATCAGGTTATTCAAAAGGTAGCATATAATCTGCTTAAGAAGAATTGTATGATCTATAACCAATCAAATAATAAAATTACTACCTACCTACTATTACACGATCTTTGTACACCTATGTCACGCCGCTAAGAACAGTAGTTATCCCTTTTTTATGATATTTTTGTTTTATTATATTTTTCCTTTCCAAACAAGCAGACAGATTTCCTGATGGTAAGAAATTCACGCGCTGGTATTGATGCGTTGCCAACCTGAGGCCAGGATATTAGGCCTCGAGCAATAGTAAGTTTAGCGGATATCTTATTCACCGAACTCGAACACGTCATTGACAAGCACTGACGTTATGATAGCTGGAATCCAATCAGGGCGAGTCGCTGCGAAACTCTACCACCTAGTCAGATGTCACGGTGCTACTGACGGTATGCCTATGTTCGCCTTTTACGAGCTGCCTGGCAGGAAGGCAGATGGTTTATTCTGCAAAGGAGCCCCGACAGAGACGGGAATGTATCTAACAAAATATGTGTAAAAATTATTTACGTTTAGATTTGATCTATTAGTAAGTTGAGATGTAAAAGACTCTACTTACACTCAGAATGTTCCTGACATTCTGAGTGTAAGTAGAGTCTTTTACATCTATTCTTAAAATGAAACTGTACAAGAGAAAATTCTGTAAATAAGAATTTTTGTCCGTCTATTTCTACCAGAACCGTTTTGCCCCGTGTTGGTCCGGGCTACTTTGTAGAATAGACCATCTGCCTTCCTTGCCAGGCAGCTCGTTAAAGGCGAGCATAGGCTCACCGTCACTAACACCGTGACATCTGACTAGGTGGTAGAGTTTCGCAGCGACTCGCCCGGATTGGTACCACCGCCTTACCTAATCCTGCCCCCATAACGTCATGAGTTCCAGTTCGAAGGGTGAGGTAGGTAGCCGGTAAACGTACTTTTGCTCGAGGCCTAACATCCCGGCCTCAGGTTGGCAACGCACCATTACCACCTTTGGTGTCTCTAGGCGGCGTGCATTTCTTAACATCAGGAAATTCGTCTGCTTCCCATATCACAAAAAAAAACCGCAATTCTCGGTGTATCTTCTTAACCGCTCGTTGTTCAGAGTTAGATCGTAGTAACGGTACGTTATAGGATACTTTTATCTCGCTTGCTATAGCAGTTACCCTGAGAGAGTGAGTAATAGTATCTTCACGCCCCTATCCCTCGAAGGGGTAGACAGAGGCACAACCAGGGCACCCACGACTAGCCGAAGATACTAAGTCCCATAATGTGATAGGTGGCAAGCCTATCGCCAACCGGGCACATTTCCAATCCCGACCAACTTTTTTTCATTAGAAAATTGGAAAAATCCAATTTTCTTTGTGTTGTCCGACCCGGGATTCGAACCCGAGACCTCAAGCAGTCAAGTCCAACACCCGGACCGCTAGACCACAGAGGCGATTGAGTAATAGTGAAAATGAAAATTTGGCCATAGGTGGCGCATAATCCGATTATTTTGAATCCGAAATTGCTGACGTAAGATCACTCACTAACAGTGAGCAAATTACTTGGAATCCGAAATATAGAAAACATTTGAACATATTGGTCTTCTTACCTGTACTTTACTTGTACATATATGCTCATGCCAAGTTACAAAGTATCGCGTCAGTCTTTTTTTTATGATATTGGAAGGCAAACAAGCAGACGGATTTTCTGATGGTAAAAAATTCCCGCTGCCTAGAGACACCAAAGGTGGTAATGTTGCGTTGCCAACCTGAGGCCGGGATGTTAGGCCTTGAGCTAAAGTAAGTTTACCGGCTACCTTACCCTCCGAACCGGAACACATCATGTCGTTATGGCGGCAAGAATAGGTAAGGCGGTGGTACCAATCCGGGCGAGTCGCTGCGAAACTCTACCTATACAAGTCTGGCGGGCCATCTAGTATTGGGTTATTGCAATCACTTTCTAGCTTTAACGCACAAGCTTTACTTATTTTGATGACTAGAGTGCTAATTCACATAGGCTAATCTTAAATCCCATCGAAAACTGTTTTTGTAAAATAATAATAAATAAATATACCTGAACAAGTTACACAAATTGAATCTAACCCCAAAGTAAGCAAATTATATGCTTGTGTTATGGGTGTTAGTCAACGATACATACTTAAATAGATGCCACAGAATAAATTTAATAAACACCTAAATCCGAAAGACATCTAAATGTTCATCACACAAATGCCTGCCCCCGTCGGGAATCGAACTCGAGACTCGCGGTTAGTTGGTGTAGGCGTGTTCGCTAGCTGCTCGACCAACGACAAACCAACCAACCAACCAGGACCTAGACGTCATATGGCTCGCAATGTAAAAAAATATCAGATTTCATATAAAGCCAAGCTCTAAACGCTCAAATCTACGAGCTCTAAATATACATCTAAGTCAATATGCATAAAAAATATAGGTGATTTTTTTTACGAAACGAAACCAAAGTGAAGTTGTGAGTTTAGAGCTTGTATTAATGCCTTGTTGTATAATAATTTATCCCATGAGAGTAAAAAATATTTAAGTTTCAAAATGTCATGTTGTTTGTGTACTAATTTCAATATTCTAGGAACTTAATATAAATTTTGACGATCAGTGAGACAGTGACGAATCGGGCGTGTGGAGATATCTACAATATTTTAAATGTTAGAACTATACAGTGAAAATTTTACGTTTAGTAAATTTGTTACAGACATAATATTCTGAAAATTTTGTTTATCTTGTTTAATAGGAGCCCGCATTGTTCTTAAAGCGTTTTCTTCGTGTTTTATACCTATATAAGACGAAGGAAACGCTTCAAGAAGAGGTAGCGCTCTTGTGCTTCGCTACGCTCGTCTTGGCTGGGGCTCTCCCAAATCCCTGGATAAGGATCAGTTCTGTTACTTCTTTTTAATATGTATGGATAATCTTTATATGGCATATATGCCATATAAAGATTATCCTCTGTGAGTAATTTTTCTTGTCAACAGAGTAGGTAAGTAAAGTAAAGTAAAGTAAAGTAAAAGTAATGGTGAGTTGCAAACCTGAGACCGCGATGTTAGGCCTCAAGCAAAAGTAAGTTTACCGGCTATCTTATCCTCCGAACCGGAACTGACGTTATGGCGGCAGGAATAGGTTAAGCGGTTATACCAATCCGGGTGAGTTGTTGCAAAACTCTACCACCTGGTCAGAGTATATATTTTGTTAATTAAAGTAATTGTAAAGTGAAAGCGAATTATGATTTTAAATGATTGTCCAATAGTTACATATAAAGAAGGGAATAGGAGAGATACATACGTTTGGTGGGTGCGTCAGAAGGCGGGGGTGGCGTAGTGGCGCGGTGCGCGTGCGGCGGCGGTGACAAGCGGCGCGCGTGCGCG
>NJDD01001207.1:65523-80629 GCA_002245505.1 Calephelis nemesis | reverse complement strand
TACAGTATGTAAATTAAACGAATAGTTTCGGAGATATTACAAATTTAAAATATAGGGACATCGCGGTTGCGGCGGTACCGGCTGGCCGCGGTCCGTGCGCGACGAAGCACGCGCCTTTTCATAGGACTGTAATTTACAGCGATCGCACGCATTTATCAGAGCTCCCTGGCGAGGAAAATAACAAACTTAATAAAAACGTGCTTTTCAGAGCGACATTTTTTTATCTAAATTGTATTTACGTTCGTAATTTAATAATCCACACTAATATTATAAATGCGAAAGTAACTCTGTCTGTCTGTTACCTTTTCACGCCTAAACCACCCAACCGATTTTGCTGAAATTTGGTATATAGATAGTTAGTATTAGCATTCATGAGAAGGACATAGGCATATTATTTTTTGGAAATTCAACGCCTAAATGGGTTAAAAGGGGTGGCAAAGTATGTATGAGAAAAATATTTTTGTTGCCCATTGATTTTGCATGAAACTTTGAGTTAATGCTTTTTAGTACAAATGATGAAACACGTATTTCAGGATTTTTCGAAATTCACACCCATTGGGGGTTAAAGGGGGTATCTAAGTTTGTATGAGAAATTAAATTCTATCGAAATATTTTGCGTGACACTGAAATAATGCTCTGCAACACAAATTATGAGATACATATCTAAGCGTTTTTTGAAAATCAACCCCTATGAGGGTGAACGGGGGTAGCACAATTTGCGTAGGAAAAATATTTAACAGTAATTTTTACCATAAGTCCATAACAATGAACCACGTACATCAATTTATTCAAATTTATATTTATTAAAATTTATTTAAATTAATTCAAAGAAACTATGATATACATAGTAGCAAAATTGGTTAAAAATCCCTACTTTCCTACTAATATTATAAATGCGAAAGTAACTCTGTCTTTTTTTTATGATATTAGAAGGCAAACAAGCAGACGGATTTCCTGATGGTAAGAAATTTACGTCGCCTAGCCTGTCTGTCTGTCTGTTACGCTTTCACGCTTAAACCAGTATACCTCTTTGCGTAAAGTAATAAAAACCTTTAAAAGTAAACAGTAAATTTTTATTGGTTTTTTTAGTTGCCCGGACCGAAAAGTAATTCCGAAGACGGACGGTTAGACCTCAGAGACAAAAAAATGTCTGTTAGAGGTTTTCATAATTTGTTATACAGTTTAATTTCACAGGATTTGCCGAAGTGCAGATAAAACTGTAAACACAATAACGTATTCCTACTATTTATCTGAAGTGAAATTAGAAAAGAGACAGTGTATGATCAGTTTTGACGGCAAAATTGCTGAATTGATTTTGATATTTACAAAAAAATAGATGAAACTTTGGATAGCGATATAGGCTACATTTTATCTTAAAATTTTAACGAGCAGTGTTGGAGAGCTAAATATCAAATTAGTAGACTACGCGGGCGAAGCCGCGGGTAACAGCTAGTATAAAATAAGACAAAAGATAAATTTTTTAAAAAGCTTTTTATCTTATTACGCCGAAGAAGTATAACTTCTAACGAGTGTACATGAGTACACACTCAATTTTTTTGTTATTCTTACTTTCTATGTTTTAATAATAAGCCTCACTGTTATTACTTTCCAATAAACATGACTATTACGGTTTCCTACGACTAGTATTTCCAAACACTGCAATCTGTGCAAGGTGCAAAATATCATCATAACGTTCTCTTACATTGGTTGTTCTACTTATGTTACACATATATCACATTATGCATTTCACCAGTCACCTCAGATGTAGGTATGTTGGATATGATATATTAATATGACAAAGAAATAAATGTAGTTATGTAGTTACGTCGCCTCTGTGTTCTAGCTGTTCAGTTGTTGGTCTTGACTGCATGAGGTCCGGGTCCGATTCCCGGGTCATTGCGTTTTTCCCTAATAAAAAAATGTTGCTCGGGATTGGATATGTGCCCAGTTGGCGATAGGCTTGCCAAATATCACATTGTGGGACTTAGCGTCTTCGGTTAGTCGTGGGTGCCCTGGTTGTGCCTCTGCCTACCTCTTCGGGGATATGGGTGTGAAGATACTTAAAAGTAGTTATTTGTGCGTTTTCGGAAGTAAGCTGTTTTTAAGAACTTCGTTGATTTCTACGTATCTAGGTATGTAACGGAAATTTATAACGTGTTTTTCACCCACATTAAGAGGTCGGAATGTATTGGTTTAAGAGTAAATTAGGCACTTGAAATACTTCAATAATATATTTTAGCAATTGGTAATCAACTTACTATAATATCTTATTAAGCACCCCGCGCTTTTTTATTTGAATTTAAAGATAACAACTTTTTGCTTTTGTAGTTTAGCTGGATATCATTATGGCAACTTCCAATAATATTCTATTTTTCATCAATGCTATTGGTGCAAAATATTATTACCTCGCATGGGAGTCCTGGGATTAGAGACAGCTAATCTGACATTTAATGTCAAATTTATACATATGTTAAAACTAAACATAACATGCAAAATTTTTTTATAAATAAATATCTATTGCTATGTTTTGTATACAGGATATATAATCCGTGGTTTGTTAAAATTGTTGTCAGTTTTTATGTTTACACATAAACTACTAAATGGATTTTGATTAAATGTTGTGTAGTTGGAATTTATAGTAGGAGACAACATTAATGATAACTTTGTGTGTGTGAAAATCTATCATTTCCATGACTAACCACGAAAAGTCATTGCACCGTGTGTCAAAGTCGCGGGCTAAAACAAACTAGCTAAATATAAAGAGAATACAATACTATGGCTAAGTGTGTCATAAAGTATTGACGAATGATTTCGTAGGGGCATCAATTCATTGAAATAGCGCTATTATACTCTTAATGAAGCAGTTTCTTCAGAAAGCGATTTTACGCAAGTGAGGGCAACATGTGGATGGATGTAGGTACCCGGGGAGACCAAGACTGACATTTCACGATCAGATCAATCTGATATTATTCGAGGGTGGTGTTAAGAGTCTCCGAAACCGGCGTGTTTGTATGAAAAGTGTAATGAATGTGAAGGAAGCAAGACTGGTTTGTCAGGATCGTGAGGTCTGGCACTCGATACTCTCTGCCTACCCTGTAAGGGACTTGGCGTAAAGATATGTATGTATGTATGAGGGCAACAGGTATTTACAAAAAAGAAATATGAATGAATGAATCATCAACAATGAATGATGAATATGGGCGTTAAGATAACGATAGGTATAATATATTTTAATATTTGCAAGACAAAAAAATTAGGTGGCGATATGTTGCTCGATTTTAAATGACTGGTAACCCTCGTTCTAAAAATCCTTATTAATCCTAAATTAATTAAGCAAATATTTTTATGTCAGTTACTGATATTATTTACTCATTATTATTTACTTTTATTGATTTATTATTATTGTAAATACTATTTTATATTTTAATTGGAACTCATATTGATAGGACAGGTCTTGTGTAAATAGTCATCTATCATGGAGGTATATATCTCATAGATTGCTCTTTCTTTGAAAAATATAATAATACAGTAAATAATTAATTAAATTAATAATAAATAATAATGAATCACATTTACCAAAATAAACAAAGCCCCTAGCCACAAACAATATTTTATAAAAATCTAAGTCTGTTTGCTATTCTGACCAAAACTCAAAGACAATTTATTCCGTTTTAATGTTTTTTTTTGTTTTTCATCTTAACTAAGATAATTTAATATACTAAAAAAGTACAAGGGCGACAACTGAAATTAAAAATCACATGTCTAGATCTCGTAAACGTCATAAAAAATCAAAATGTTTATTGTTTTGGTCTCCACATCAATGCCGATTGTTATTTGAAAATGTACTTAAATACGCGGGCATTGTGGTGAGCGACAACTAAAGCTATCATCTGTAAATCTAAATAAAAGTCGAATATTTTTAATTAATATTTTTCTTTCTGTGGCGAACATAAAAATGAAAAAAAAAAAAAATATAGCCGCCAAATTCTTGTGACCTGCTTCCAGTCTAGCTTACCAGAATAACATCTTTGTGCATTCTAACAAGCGCAAAGGGTCAGTAAGGCGGGTCCGTGGAAACCGGTAGCTTGTCAATTCGGATTTGGATTGCTGGTTTCACTGAACCTCGGAATACATTTTAGTGAGCTTACCTACAATCTTACACGTTCACTTCAAAGTAAATCTATAATATAAAAATGAATTACTAAATGTGTTGGTAAGCGCATAACTTCCGAATGACTGAACCGATTTGGATAATTCTTTTTTTGTTGTGTTAGTTATTGTTAGATGAAGGTTCTTATGATGTGATAAACCGGGAAAATTGCAGGGAAAATGGGAAAAACAATACTTTATTATTCCCCATAAAAACAGAACGGGTGGAACGAAGTTCACCGGGACACCTAGTCTATACTATAAAAATGAATCGCTAAAAGTGTTGGTAAGCGCATAACTTCCGAACGACTAAACCGATTTGGCTAATATTTTTTTTTGTATCAGTTATTATCAGGAGAAGGTTTTATGGAAAGAAAAACCGGGAAAATCGCAGGAAAAATGAAAAACAGTGCTTTATTTTTCCTGAACGGGTCGAACGAAGTTCGCCAGGACAGCTAGTATAAGATAAAAACGTTTTAGGGACTTATACATAAGCCACTTCTGATAGATTAAAATTTGAGTTTCAGGTACATATTTAGTACTGATTTTTTTTAACTCTACATTTCATTTGAATCTGAAAACTTCAAGTACATTCATCAGCAATTGTTTTCACTAACGACATGATAAAAATAACTACGCAACTTAAAACCGACTTCAAAACTAAAAAGTAAAAAATAATAAAGATTTAAGATTAATTATTTGTTACCTATTACTTCTAAGCGCTATTTACTAATAAGTTTGAAGTCGGTGTCAATGAAATTACTTAATTATAATGTAACTAGCTGCCCCAGCGAACTTCGTCCCGCCAACATCCGGATAAAAACTATTCTATCTTTTAAGATGGACCAAACTACAGATATATGAGAAATTTTATCGAAATCGGTTCAGTAGTTTTGGAGTTTATTGGCAACATACATCGTGACACAAGATTTTTATATATATAAGAAGATTATTAGTTAAGGCTTTTTAGTTTATTGCTAAAATAATTAAATTTAATAAAAATCAACATCGAGAAAGGTGAAAATAGGTAATAAATAGACCTAACTGAATCAAATTTTTATGGGACCAATTCGAAACTATATCGCATCAAACAAAAAAAGAATTAAGTAAATCGTTTCAGAAACCACGGAGAAGTCGATGTACATACATAAAAAAAATATACCGGCCGAATTGATAACCTCCTCTTTTTTGAACTCGGTTAAAATAATTTATGATGATGGTATTACGATTGTACCTATGTAATGATTTTTAGATTGAAGATATAATCGCTATGTACCTACTCGTACTTACCACATATGGCTTATTCTCCTTTTGTGATAAGTAATAATGAATTACATAAACATACTTTACTTTCATTTCTATCTACAAATTAAAGTAACACTAGATTAAATGTGTTATTCTCAAACACGACTGCCGTCTAAATCTTATATAATTAATAATAAGTTGGGGAAAAGTCTCTTCATGTTTTTTAAGAAAAAAAAAATAAGAAACCCTTTTTGGTTTTACTGCATGTAATTGATATATTTCAATAATTCATTCGGCCCACTGAGTTTTGTCTCACATGTAGAAATCCTGATTCGTCCCACAAAATAAGCTTCGTTCGTCCCAAAATATATTTTTAATTATGCTTTGTCCTATCGCATACTTCTTCTACGGCCATTTTTTTTATAATCTAAACCTACTTTTTTGAAGTGTTCCGGTTAGAGGGTAAGGTAGCCGGTTAACTTACTTTTGCTCGAGGCCTAACTTCCCGGCCTCTGGTTGGCAACGCACCATTACCACCCTTGGTGTCTCTAGGCGACGTGAATTTCTTACCACCAGGAAATCCGTCTGCTTGTTTGCCTTCCAATATCATAAAAAAAAATTCATTCGGCCCACTGAGTTTTGTCTCACATATAGAAATCCAGATTCGTCCCACAAAATATAGTTTAAAGTATGCTTCGTCCTATTGCATACTTCTTCTTCGGCCATTTTTTTATAATCTAAACATACTTTTTTGTACAATCACCCACAAAAATTTACGAATAATTTAACGCTTAACATTTATACAATATTATTAAAAACAATAGCTTCTCTCTTTGCACATACATATTGTTATAAAAACAGTCTTTAGTCGATTATTCGCCCCGTGTTGGTCCGGGCTCCTTTGAAGAATAAACCTTCTGCCTTCCTGCCAGGCAGCTCGTAAAAGCAAGCATAGGCTCACCGTCACTAACACCGTGACATCTTACTAGGTGGTAGAGTTTCGCAGCGACTCGCCCGGATTGGTACCACCGCCTTACCTATTCCTGCCGCCATAACGTCAATGCCTGCTGTTGACGTGTTCCGGTTGGAGGGTAAGGTAGCCGGTAAACTGACTTTTGCTCGAGGCCTTACATCCCGGCCTCAGGTTGGCAACGCACCATTACCACCCTTGGTGTCTCTAGGCGACGTGAATTTCTTACCATCAGGAAATCCGTCTGCTTGTTTGCTTCCAATATTATAAAAAAAAAGATTATAGAGAGCAATCAATAGCAATAGTTTTAACATGATTCGACTAGTGACTTTAATAGTCACTAGACGTCATTGATGAAGTCGTTAACATAAATAAAAATACATACATACATACATATCTTTACGCCAAGTCCCTTACGGGGTAGGCAGAGAGTAGGTATCAAGTGCCAGACCTGACGATCCTGACAAACCTGTCTGGCTTCCTTCACATTAATTACCCTTTTCATACAAACACGTCTGTTTCGGAGACTCTTGACATCACCCTCGGATAATATCCGATTGATCTGATCGTGGAATGTCAACCTTGGTTTTCCCGAGTACCTACATCCATCCATATTCGCATTGTGTATCTGCTTTGTTAATCTTCCATCTGTCATTCTTTTTACATGACCGAGCCAGCGGAGCATGCCCTTTCGCATTTTAAAACCAACACTTTCTTTTCTCAGATCTCACTGTTACGAATGCGGTCAGCGAGCGTTACACCACAGATTTTTCGTAGCGCTCTCATTTCGACCGCATTTATCCTACTTTCATGCTTTTTCTGACATACCCAACTCTCGCTTTTATACACTAACGTTGGGGTAATCACAAATGTAAATAAAAATGTGTGCATTATTAGGTATACCTAACTCAAAAACTTCTAGTAGCAAGTTGATTACATTTATGCAGACAATTTCGGAATCATATGCTATTTTTGGAAAAAAAATATCTTAAATCGCGACGTATTACCCAATTAAAAATAGTTGGATTAGGTTTTTAGCAGTTTTAACGCGATCGATTATCTATACCAAATATACTAATATTATAAAGGGGAAACGTTTGATTTTTGTTTGTTTGAAGCGAATAGGCTCCGACACTACAAGCCCAATTTCAAAAAATCTTTCACCTTTAGAATGCCACATTATTCCTGAGTGATATAGGCTTTGTTTCATCTAATTCGGTGTAGTAGAAGCCAAGTTACGCAGGCGAAGCTGCGTGAAACTGCTAGTGTCTAATATTGTGTTTGTCGATGACATGTATATGTGCGCAGTGCGCATACTAGCCGAGCAGGTTCAGGATAATATATGGAACCATAACGGCAATACTGATTTAGCACAAAAGTCAGCTAAAGGGCCTTCGAAGCCTGAATAAATCTAAATAAAATTATTTAATTTGCAAATTTTCCGCTAAAAAATGTGTATACGTATTATGGAGTAACAAAACAGACAAAATAGTGCGCTAAGAATGAATTGGACTTACCGGAAGCTAAAACTCCCAAATATATCCAGCTCCACACAATACACACCACTAAACTGTTTAATTAGCACCAACAATACACATACTACTACAAACTCAACGTACGTTTCGCTTCGTAACCGAAGCATCATCAGGAGAAATTCGGTTACGAAGCGAAACGTACGTTGAGTTTGTAGTAGTATGTGTATTGTTGGTGCTAATTAAACAGTTTAGTGGTGTGTATTGTGTGGAGCTGGATATATTTGGGAGTTTTAGCTTCCGGTAAGTCCAATTCATTCTTAGCGCACTATTTTGTCTGTTTTGTTACTCCATAATACGTATACACATTTTTTAGCGGAAAATTTGCAAATTAAATAATTTTATTTAGATTTAAGTATGGATTTCCGCAAAGTAACGCCTTCTTCTATCAATTGCCTGAATAAATGTTTCATATTAAAAATAATGCTCCGTCGAGCTATTAAGAGATGAAACTGGTTAAATTTGCATTTAGTAAAAATAGTTACACAGGATCATTTTATACCATCCGATACGATGTGCAAATGATAAGGGGCTTTGCAGTCGCTCGCGTGGATCGGACCATCCGACTCTCTCTAAAAATAGTTTTAGGTACTATACATTTCTACTAACAACCCAACTTCGTCAACACAGAATAGTTACGATTTTGATCCAAACTTTCATCCCTTATTATAGTTCTTTGGGGGTTTGTTGCTTACGAAAAAATAACACAATAGACAAATCTCTTTTTTAAACGAAAACACACATGATAATAAGATACTTATAACACACATGCTTAACAATGATTTTACATACATCAAATATTAGCTTAAGTTAAAAAAATTCAGTGCCTTCATGACGACATTGTTGGTGAAGGCGTAAACATAAAAAAAGTTAGCGTACTAATCTAAAATACTTTCACGGGACTTGGATTCAATTCAGGGGCAGACATTTCTGTAATAAAGCTGCATTTCTAGGTGTGCATGTATATTGATTTTTTATGGTATATTTATTTTTCCACATAACACAAGTATATAAATCGTTTACATTGTAGTAATAATTTCTTAAGTTTCTCACTCAGCGAGCAAGCACCCGAGTCTCTTGATGGTAATAGGCAACTGTTATAGGTAGGTAATATAAGTAGGCTGTTATAGGTTCTTCTCTGACTTGTGACCGGGATGTTAGGCCTATTGTGCAAGATAGATAGTGTAATTTGTCTCGGAATAATTTTTGCGCACTAAATTAATTTTAAGTTATCGCTATCTTCTTTAATCGAAAGTTACAGAAAGAATCAAAATATTTTAGTACTGTCAGACGTGTGTGCACGACATTTCTATAGATGTTTAATCTAGTCTTCAGAAAACTTTGATTTAAAACGTCACGATTTGACATATCCGGACTAATCTGACATATTTAAAACATCCCATCAAAAGACTCGCTTTGATTAAAAATATATCATGAATCTAAAGTAAGTTTAGTTCGTGCACAAAAGAATCACCACCATTTTCGTCACTAAAGTCAGTCTTCATACGTTATGATTTGGTTATGATATACCTTAGATTTTAAACGACCCAAAAAAAGATTCTTAATTCGACTGCATTATTTTTTTTTGTATGTCAACCGTTTTTGAACCGTTTAGAAAGACGGGTCAAGGTTAAAATGTGGTTCCATATTAATTTTGTCATAATTCAACTATTGGTTTTTGATTATAAATGATGAGGCCGTCCTAAGTTTAAGAAAAAAAATTATTCACTATTAGTAAGTGGACTAAAACCTAGGAAGTTAAGAAAATGTAGGTGGAACTATTAACAAATAATTTACAATCTTTAAAAAAAACATTATCTAATTGTAACGACGCGGACGAGACTTGTAACTGCACTTAATTATTATTACACAAAACGTCTTCTTTACCTTAAATTGGATGACAGAGAAAGTACATTGTGATCGCACGTAGCTTTGTTATATTACACGATATCATATCGTATGGTGTACATATTAAATGTAAGTGAGAATGCTCTAACGGTTGCCGATTCTAATAAAATAGATCTCAGTGGCCGCACTAGGCGTGACCGCCGACTGCACCGCAGAAAATCGGGCAACATCTGGACAACTGTGAGCAACTGTTGTCTGTGATACTTACCTATGTTCTGATGCAGTTTTCACCTAATGTTCATTTCGTGATGCAGATTTATTACAAAGGAACAATCATGTTGCATTGCTAACGGATTCATCTTACCAGTAGTCGTGTGGATTCTCTAATACTAGACGTTCTTCTATTATTATTGTAGTCTAAGATCCGAAGTTAGGTCGACCTACACCGATGAAATAATAGGATGAAACCGGTTTTATAGCAAATTTAGTATATCAGAAGTATATTAAAAGTAGGTTGCCGAAAATATCCTAGACTTTTTGAAATTTTTTTAAAAAAACTTTTTTATAATATTTTTTTTCATTAGTTGGTGCAATATATAAGACGAAGTTGCAGAAGTTGGGTTTCCTGCTATTTATCTGAACTGCCAGATAAAACAGATAATTGTCGATGCTAGTCACTTTCACGGAATCGGATAGTAGAAAAAAAAGACAGGTTGCATTTCGGAATTGCCGGAAGAGGTGAAAACTTGAATATTAACGTTGTGCATTTTTGATATTTTCGAATGGTTAGGGAATAATTTTGCCCGAATTGCTTTAATTATCAGTATGAAAGTACTATCATATATGCACAAATATTGTTTTCATATCAATAACCTGCGTTTGGCTTGACATAAACTCGCTAAAGTAAGACTACGTGACAGCTAGGAGCGTCGCCGTCGTCGTCGTTGTCTGTACAACGAACATTGCTCGTCTACACATAAAGCTTATTCAAGATGGAACAAATAGAGCAATGTCTGTTGATATTATACGTATCTGCTATCTGTGAGAATGTAATGGTAGGTATATTGCGGCGTATTATCCATTGCGCATCCTATACTCTTCGGAAATATCTAATCAATACAAAAACAGCAATGAATCTATGTTTTATTTTAGATCTCGCGCCGTCTTATTCGCGCATGCGCAGTGCGCCGTCTTTCGTTCTGACGATCTGAGGCGAGTTTAGAAGTTTTAACCCATTCCAAAAAAAGTTTCCAACTCCGCTAAAGAAGTTTTCACTTCATAAATATATTAACACATATGCAGTATTATTACAAGTTTTACAATTTTTATTATAATTTATGTTGATATATATTGGGTTACTTAAAAAAATGGAAACATGACAAACATTTTTTTTAATAATTCAAAATATTCGGTCCAGGATGTGTTTAGGCTACCCACTTTAAATGTGATCGCTAATATACTTACTTGACTATAAAATATGTTTTACTCTATTATCAGCTCGTTGTAAGTCGATGTAGGTTCTGGAGGGTTACCATAAGCTCTTAAAACAGTACTATTTCAACAATACTAATTGTCAGTCGAGAAAGACAACCTTATGACGTATACCATAAAGTTGCTTATAAAGGCAGACATTTAGCAAGATGGAAATAATACTGCTTTAAGCGTTCATGGTTGGGCCCCTGATCTACTACTATTACCTACACGTTAGTATAGGTTACTGATAAGCATCTAAACGGTTAATTATGATTCTTAAAACTGTTGATTTTGATTGTATTTTGCCGTATCCGGAGCAAACTACTAAACTAACTAAAGTCGGATTTTCACTATTTGACGTTAGGTACGTTTTAGGTACGACATTAGGTACGATACACCAAAAAATTTAAGTTTTGTTTCATCACAATTAAAGAAGTAGGGATTGATATGTAATCTATTTAAGTGGAATTGTAGGCACGTAATAAGACTGCGAGAGCAACACAGCGGACGTGGGTTAGTACCTATCTTAATCATTTATGATATCCAATAAAATAATTGGGAGAGGTTCCAGGGTTTTTTCTAAACATTTTTTGAATTTCTTATCTAATAATATTTTTTTCGCTTTTGCAAGATACTGGTACAGGTACTAAATTTGTAACAATAAGCTTTATTATTTCATCACAGTCGTTCAAGTAGAATCAGAAACATTTTCAATTTAAGAAAAAAAAAACAGGTGCAGGTGAAACAGAAGAAGTAGGCTAGTTACACATATAATAATATGTGAAAAAACGCCGTATCATTTTAGTGGTATTATGCAGTATAATGAAAGTGGAAAAACGTAAATGAGCGTACAAAGTTATTACCAAGAAATGTTATATTCTTGCGTCAACTTTGTTATGTAATTGAAAATAGGTTTCCAACTTAATGGTCTAAGATCTGATTTCTACTACGTCAGAAGTAAAAACACTAAATCGGACCTGCAAACCGTAAGACGTAAATAGGTTCTATATACCTTACAAGTCAGGACTATCTTTTTTATTTTTTATTTAATTAACAATATTGAGCTGTTTGATCGAGGCTAGCACCTCTAGCTGACAAAATATTAAGAAAGAAGGTATATTAACGGTAGTTGAGTATTTTTAGAAGCTATAACTAGCAATTTACTAAATTAAAAAGTAATTAGGTAAGTACATTTGTGTGTGTTTGTTCGAGTCAAATATTTGGCTGACTCATTAGTCGAGTGTTTAGCGTACACACCAAACTCCACCGACCAACCGCGAGGTTTGGATTTGATTCCCGACAGGGCCGGGTATTTGTGTGATTAACATTTAGTCGTTTACATTTCTGGGTTTGGGTATTTATTAAATTTGTTATGGTTTCTATGCTAGTATTTCTATGTATTAGTGTTTTTTTTTTTTTTATAACATTGGAAGGCAAACAGGCAGACGGATTTCCTGATGGTAAGAAATTCACGCCGATTAGAGACACCAAAGTTGGTAATGATGCGTTGCCAACCAGAGGCCGGGATGTTAGGCCTTGAGCAAAAAGTAAGTTAACCGGCTACCTTACCCTCCGAACCGGAACACGTCATGACGTTATGGTGGCAGGAATAGGTAAAGCGGTGGTACCCTTAGGGTGAGTCGCTGCGAAACTCTACCACCTAGTCAGATGTCAAGGTGTTAGTGACGGAAAGCCTATGCTCGCCTCTTACGAGCTGCCTGGCACAGGAAGGCAGATGGTCTATTCTACAAAGGAGCCCGGACCAACACGGGTTAAAGTTGTTAGTGTTGTTAATTGTCATCCATAATATGTTATAAGCATATAATTAGCTTACTTTGGAGTTAGAACCAATTAGTGTAATTTGCCCAGGGATATTTTTTCTCTGTATTAGTCCGGGTCTCCTGTGTAGAAAAGAACATCTGTCACTCTCATCAAGACCACTAGCAGTAGAGTACCTTGCTGCAACTTTATCGTCTAGATATCCACCGCCTCACCTATTCCTGCCGCCAAAAGACAGTTCCAGTCCGCAAGGTAGGAAAAACAATAGACATGGCCTAACATCCTTGCTAGAGGGCAGCGGCGCACTTCTACATATATTTTGTCTATAAGCCAGAGTTGTATTTTAACCAGTGTTTTCACTTTTAGGGAATTCGCTTTTTTAGGGTGAAACTTGGCTTTCGCTGTATGACTTAGGGTATGTTTTAAAAGAGGGATTTAGGGAATTTTGGGGAAAAAATAACTGTTTATGATAACTTTAAATATTCTATGTTCTTTGTGTGTTCTTTCTCTGGCTATGACTCTGTGGCTCTCTTTAAGGGGATCCCCAAATTAGTTAAGTATACTTCATATTACCCGACAAATATTAGTTTGCCTTTCAAATATTACTACTTAGATAATTACAATGTAATTGTCTAAGTTACATATGTCATATGTTACAAACAAAAAGGATGTCAAAAAAACTAGTGACACCATACCTACAGATACTACCGCCATAACGCAGCTGGGTAAGGTAGCCGGTAAACTTACTTTTGCTCGAGACCTAACATCCCGGCCTCAGGTTGGCAACGCAACGTTACCACCTTTGGTGTCTCTAGGCGGCGGGAATTTCTTAGCATCAGGAAATCCGTCTGCTTGTTTGCCTTCCAATATCATAAAAAATAAAAATTTCGTTTGTTAGCTATAACCATAACTGCTCAATTTTAAAGCTTACTACTGCCATGATAAATGTCGCGAAAACGTGCAAAGTAATGCAAAATATGATTGATTTTTATTAAATAAATTATGTGCCCTACTTTAGGGATTTCTTGTACAAAAAGGAGCAACTTTTTGGGAAGAATTTCTAAGAATTTCAGGGCGAAACCACAATTTATGTGGCAACACTGACCATAACACATAAAAATGTGTTTCCTCTCCAACATGTCCTATTAAAAAAAACATAGCTTACGTAATTTGGACTTCTTTAAAATAAAAAGTATATAAAATTACTCCTACCTTTCAATCAATAACAGATCAAGATTTGTTTGTTCTATAGTTTCCATCGTCGGCACTTGATGAAACTCCATTATCACGCGTAATAAAAGACACAGACTTAAAAATGTTTGAGACTCTTATCGTTTGGAAAAAAATAAACTCTTGTTACCAATATTATATACCAACTAGCCTCGCGGTCACACACTGAAGAGCTAACGAAATCAACCCAGCAGGTGATGAATTTTTACATGTAAATAATAATATGTAACACTAGAATATTGCATAACATTACATGTTATACACTTACTTATTATTAAAACCTAATATTCCTAAAGATTTGTGCCAGATTAGATAATAATTGTTAATTAATTTCTAAGCATTCTATTAATTATTAGTAAACCTACTTAAATGATTATATTAATAACAAGATTTACAGTAGCTGCAAAATTAACATTATAAATAGAAACAATTAACAATTACAAGATTTAATTAGCATTTAAATCTGTTTTAAACGTATTTTGATGTTAACATTTAATTTTAAATTAAAACGTAATTAAGTGTCGGCGGCCTCCTTTGTTATATTGACATTTTTATTTATACATATTAATTATAATAATAGTGTTGACATACTTAGTTATTTTTCCGAGATGATTTTTTTACTAGTTTAATTTTTTAATGATATTAAAAGGAAAAGTTGGTAATGGTGCGTTGCCAACCTTAAGCTGAGATGTTAGACCTCGAACAAAGGTATGTTTACCGGCTACCTTATCCTCCGAACCGGAACACGTCAACGGCAAGGGCTGACATTATGGCGGCGGGAATAGGTAAGGCGGTGGTACCAATCTGGGCGAGTCACTGTGAAACTATACCACCTAGTCAGATGTCACGGTATTAGTGACGATATGCCTATGCTCGCCTT
>NJDD01001207.1:22344-39594 GCA_002245505.1 Calephelis nemesis | reverse complement strand
CATCGTGATAGGTGGCAAGCCTATTGCAAACAGGGCGCATTTCCAATCCCGAGCAACTTTTTTTTTATGAACCCCAATTTTCTTTTTCTTACCCGACCCGGGATTCGAACCCGAGACCTCAGGCAGTCAAGTCCAACAACTGAACCGCCACATAGGCGAATTTTTTTTTTATGTTATAGGAAGGCAAACAAGCAGACGGATTTCCTGATGGTAAGAAATTCACGCCACCTGGAGACACCAAAGATGGTAATGGTGCGTTGCCAACCTGAGGTCAGGATGTTAGGGCTCGAGCAAAATTAAGTTTACCGGCTACCTTACCCTCCGAACCGGGACACGTCATGACGTTATGGCGGCAGGAATAGATAAGGCGGTGGTACCAATCCGGGCGAGTTTCTGCGAAACTCTACCACCTAGTCAGATGTCACGGTGCTAGTGATGATAAGCCTATGCTCGCCTTTTACGAGTTGCCTGGCAAGAAAGGCAGATGGGCTATTCTGCAAAGGAGCCCGGACCAACACGGGGGAATAATAAATGATAATAAAGAACATAATAAATAAAGTAATTATTTTAAATGAAGCTTATTACCATCAGATGTAATCTCAAGTATAGTTTTATCCTCAATCGCTGTACGAGATGCAAACACTCCTCTGCAGATGCACGCATTAAATAACCCTATTTCCGTTACAGGATCCAGATACATACCATTTAAAACGTAAGTGAGTTTACATCTTATTAATACCAGAGATTGTTGTTAATACACAACTTGTAGCCTGTGACTTTTGACGCATTAAATAAACTTTCCCACTATTATTTACTAAGAATACAGGCTCTCATTGATAAAAAAAAAGATTAAAATAATTCTCGCCTCTGTGGTCTAGCGGTTCAATAGTTGGACTTGACTGCATAAAGTCCAGGGTTCGAATCCCGGGTCGGGCAATAAAAATAAAATTGGGTTTTTCCAATTTCCTAATAAAAAAATGTTGCTCGGGATATGTGCCCGGTTGGCGATAGGCTTGCCATCTATCTCATTGTGGGACTTAGTATCTTCGGCTAGTCGTGTTGCCCTGGTTGTGCCTCGGGGAAATGGGCGTGCAGATACTTTTTTTATAATAATTATTAAGAACGGTCTCCCAGCCTTATGAAATTCTAGACCATACTGAATTCCGAGTACTAAACTTCATGGTTTGGACTGTAATAATTCTGATATCATAACAAATAAATAAATTTCTCTGTACATATTAAACATGTTGATCTAACCTAAGAATAAGCAAATACATGGGGCACTCTAAAAGTTTTGCACTTCTAGCTTATCGGAACTATTTGAATTTCGAATGTTATATTTTTAAAATGTTGCAACCTTCTTAGTAATAAAAAAAAAACAATTGGCGGGGAATTATTTGTCAATTGTTTTTTATCACACATCAAAGTTTTACGTACGCAACGAAAATGGAATTAAGTCGAAAAGATTTTAGATGATTTTTTATGATTTTTATATTATAGATAGCCCAATAATCGAGGAAGGCTATAGGATATATATCATCACACTTAGTTCAAAAGCGCCGGAGCACCAACGAAGAATGTTTTAAAACAAGGGGAATTTCTTATTATTTTTTTACACAAACTATTATTGGCTGTTATTTGTTAATGTCAAGCAATAAGTTCGCAGGGTCGGCTTGTATCTATCTAAATTACGCGTTAAGTTGTTTGTCCGCGATGATTTTTTTAAGATACTTAACCGATTTGAATCAAATTCTCACACCGTGAACAGTTTGATCAAACTTGAAAAATAGGATATATTAACATCTCATTTTAAGGTGGGCGAAGTCGGGGGCAACACCTAGTATTGATATAAAGAGCGGTCTACATTTAAGATATTACTGAGTATAATATTGTTTTTTAGATTTGATAGATGGTTTACACAATATCTTGACTATTTTTTGTAAGTATATAATATATGTATACGAATTACCTAACTATTAAACTAATTTACATCGAGCAATCATTTTAGAGGAAGATAGGAAAAGGTCACCGTGTTGGTCCGTGCTCCTTTGCAGAATAGACCATCTGCCTTTCTTGCCAGGCAGCTCGTAAAAGGCGAGCATCGCCTTATCAACACTAACACCGTGACATCTGACTAGGTGGTAGAGTTTCGCAGCGACTCGCCCGGATTGGTACCACCGCCTTACCTATTCCTGCCGCCATAACGTCATGACGTGTTCCGGTCCCGAGGGTAAGGTAGCCAGTAAACTTACTCTTGCTCGAGGCCTAACATCCTGACCTCAGGTTGGCAACTCACCATTACCATCTTTGGTGTCTAGGCAGTGTGAATTTCTTACCATCAGAAAATCCCTCTGCTTGTTTGCCTTCCCATAATATAAAAAAAATAGGACATCTGATCTTGAGGACTATTTAGATATACCTACTAACATACTGCGTACATACCTACAACTAACTTGTTCTTACCCCAGAAAACATCAGCGCTTCTCTATGTAGAGTACTAAAGCCCGTTGAAGTTGTAAAAACCGCGAGGTTGGCAACACATTAGTCATTTAAAAAAAAAAATTTAGAGTTTTGGTTTGGGAAGTCTAGAAAAAGCTAAATTTTCACACGAACAAGAATGTCGCCATTTTTTCGACTATGATTTTTATATTAATTATATGATTTTTTTTATAGGATTGATTTTGGTCAGTCAGGTGAGGTCAGTGGAAGTCAGATTTTTAAATATTAAGAAGCTTAATTCACGGAATAAAGTACCAGTATCAATAGAATCGAACTCAATCTTCCTGAAGTGTTTGATTACATTTCCACATCCACTAAAATCACATAAATCTTTAAATATCTAATCTAACAAATTATCATTCGAATAAACAAAGTTAAAGCGGAAATTGCTTTGATTCTAATACTGTTTTTAATAGTCTCCTGCTATCCTGTAGCAATTTTATAGTCTTTGTTTAGTTAGTGTAGTTATGATAAAGATGATTAAGTTAGTAAATCTATTTTAAAACTTCTAGTTTAATATTACGTAATACTGTAAATATTAAGGTTATGTTAATGTTGAAAAAACTCTTACATACACTAGGTATAATCTCATCCTATTAATAATATAACTTTGTATGTTTGTTTGTTGCTCCTTCACGCTAAAACAGCTTAACCGTTATTATGAAATTTGGCATGGTGATTTGGAAAAAAAATAGGATAGTTTTTATCCCGAAAAAAAAAAGCTTCCTTTGGGACCACGCGGGAAACTCTGCGGGCAACAGCCAGTATTGAACATTTAGGATAATATATAGCGATGGTAAGAGTGTAAAGAGAGTTTAACTTTACATAGTTGAATTAACAGTTTGCATTATTGATCATTTAATTAGTACTTATACTTCGTAGTGCCGTTTGTTTGCCGTTAATATGCCACTTTTTTATTTCACAAATGTTTTGATAATTTCGCGGTTTTTAAAACTTGACCGGACATTGTGGGCGAGCAAAGTGTTCAATCCGAGACATCATTATTTAAATGGATTGGACTGTCCCCTACAACGGCAAAAACGAAGGCTGCCTCGCGGAAGACCGAACCTTTACTTGGTGTTGTGTTCTGGTTATTGGTTAGATAGATTGGACAAATTGGGGTTGCGGCTCCTCGCTCGTTAGGCGATATCCGGATAAGAGCTGTTCTTCGCCGAGACCAGTGCCGGCTATTGGCATTGGGAGGGGAGCTCGTGTTGGTCGCCGTTGCAGGATCGGCGGGATCCCATAATACGTTGACAGGGTATCCACAATTTGGCGGCGACGTCCACGGCCATTGCAAAGTCACGCCCACTGCTAGCAGTTCACATGTGGGTGCTAACTGCTAGCAGTGGGTCTATCTAGGTGGGCCGTTTTTTGGAAATACCGTTAAGATAGTTCTTTTAAGTATATTCTTCACGCCCATATCCCCGAAGTTGTAGGCAGAGGTACAACCAAGGCACTCACGACTAGCCGACGACACTAAGTCCCACACTGTGATAGGTAAGCCTATTGCTAACCGGGCACATATCCAATCCCGAGCAACATTTTTTTATTATGAAATTGGAAAAACCCAATTTTATATTTGTTGCCCGACCCGGGATTCGACCCCGGGACCTCATGCAGTCAAGTCTAGCAACTGAACCGCTAGACCACAGAGCTCTTTGAAATGCTGCGAAATTGTGGATGCTACATACAACGATACGTTACGGGTATAGCTAAGTCGAACGCTATCTCCCGTCGCGCAGCTAATGCCAGGCAATTACCGTAATAGCTGCTTTCATAAGTGAAAACTAAACGATTCCTGTCCGTTTAAATTTTATGTTGTCAGAATATATACAACGCTATTAAAATACATATGTGTATATCCTTTAGTTCATTGAAGTGGCAGGGTCCTTGTTTCTCGTAATTTGTGGACAACGATGCCCGTGTAGGTCCGGGCCCTTTACGGAATAGACCATCTTGACCTTCCTGCCAGGCAGCTCGTAAAAGGCGAGTATAGGCTTACCGTCACTAGCACCGTGACACATGATTAGGTGGTAGAGTTTCGCAGCGACTTACCTACCCGGATTGGTACCACCGCCTTACCTATTCCTGCCGCAATAATGTCATGACGTTTTTCGGTCTGGAGAGTAAGGTAGCCGGTAAATTTACTTTTGATCGAGGTCTAACATCCCGGCCTCAGGTTGGTGACGCACCATTACCACCTGTGGTGTCTCTAGGCGGCGTAAATTTCTTACCATCAGAAAATCCATCTGCTTGTTTGCCGTCCAATATTATAAAAAAACTTCGTAATCACGACTAGCTTTTTTTAAAAGGGCGTTCTTCTTAACTCTGAAGTGATTCCGTTGTCATCAAGTCTCGATCTGATGATGGAATCCTAAGGAAATCAAGAAAAATACTTTATTTTTGTGTGCATACATCGAAGTTGGTTTATGAAGTATTACTGCACTTGGAATATGGTATGGTCCCGGGCACCAAAAAGAAATTTGGTTTTTCCAAATTTCTATGTGATATGTGCCCGGTTGGCGATAGGCTTGCCACCTATCACATTGTGGGACTTAGTTTCTTCGGCTAGTCATGGGTGCCTTGGTTGTACCTCTACCTACATCTTCGGGGATATGGGCGTGAAGATATTTTTTTAGAATACGGTAAAATGTTATTTCTTATTCATGCTTCACGAAGCAAGACGAGTCAGTTTGTTTAAATTAACCATAAATGTAATTGCGTCGCCAACGAGTTAAAATGCCTACAAATTATTAATTAGATACTATCATCACAATTGTTACGTGATTCTTACATAAATAACATAATTACATAATATTATATTACCTAGTAACTGCTAGAGAAAAGATAACATACTCGTGTAAACGAAAAAAATATTGTTATTAGGTTATTAACCATAACATAGTATTTGTTAACCTAAATATTTGTTGGTTTAGCAAATTTTAATACCTAGTACCGTAGTAGTAGTAGCAGTAATAAGAAATTGATGTATGCTTGTATTTCCTGCGTTTCCGAAACCTTACGATCATATTCATATTGCTTGGAATAATTGGACCGAGGTATGCCAAAATGTGCCAACTCACAAATTGTCAAAAAATGAATTAACCATACCAAACTGATCAGATCGTGCTATATTACTACTCAGCAAAACCAACTCATTCTACATTTCTACATTTAACACAAAAAAATATCTATGGACCAAGTCACACTTAAGGACTAAGTCTGAAACAATTCTGTCATAATGATCCAAAAACATGTAGTGAAACCTTTGATTATTTAATTTTTTTTTTGAGTCAATAAATTTAATAAAATATTTTAAGACACATACTGATAAAATTAATAAAGATTGTAGAACCACTAGTCTGAAGACTGTTTGAAGAGTGTAGAGAAGTGAGTTTCCTGCGAAAAATAGTTCTTGTAATCGTAAAATATGGTTGTTAGTAATTTGGATTCGGAAAAAAATTCTAAACAATTGGAATTTTGGATTAATCCTGCTCTAAAAAATTATAATTGTTATAAACAAAAAGCGAAGAGAAAAAAGGGTGTTTCCTTTTTGTAGCTGTAACTCGAAAAGTATTGAAGATAACTGAAATTTAAAAAAAGGTGCTAAAAGAGGAGAAAATTTTAGTAAGATAAATAAATAAATCGAGCTCCAAGAGTAACCCTACAGGTGGTGTAAAGTGACATGTTAATAAGTTAACGTTAAATTTTATTTCTGTGCAAAAAATTTTTTCGTAACATGAAACATTGTTTTTTTTCTAAACTCTTTTCCATAACCTCAAATAAACCTATAAGTACTCGTATTCTATTACCGACTTTGATTTCAGTCCATTTCAATATATTAGCCATTCACTGATTTTTATGCAACGTAGAAACTTTTAGAAGTATTTGTACGTACATTTTCCTGTATTTTTTTAATGTGTATGTTGGTTGGAGTAAGTCGCAAGCGTATTTGGTACGCTTATTGTGGAAAACTTAGGAAGAATACAAGACTCTCGATAACCCTTAAAGTACCTACAGTAGTGTAAAACATTTACAAAGCTCTTCTTATGACATTACGTCGATGTACTCGGCAATGTCTCCGTAAATTCTTTGAATGAAAACTTTGAACAGCGCCTCTACTGGTACTCAAGAAAACTAATTTTACACACCAAAAGCGCGATAGATTTAGATATGTAAATTACTGAACGCAATCTACAGGAATTCATGGTAAAGGCTCAGATACTGGTTACATGAGTTATGCTCTCATATTTCATTGACTTTACAGACTTTTTTAAGTTAATACTACTATAGGGCGTTGCGCACTTTTTTTGGAATGGGTAAAAACTTCTAAACTCGCGCCAGGACTCGTGATCTGATCGGAAATTCGTAAGACGGCGCAGGTCGTTAGCGCGAATGTTCGTGTTGTCATGTTTGTGTATGATAGCGCAATAAGTGAACATTGTATTTTACTACATAGTATATAAATGATAGTACTTTCATACTGATAAAAGCAATTCGTGCAAAATTATTCCCTAAACATTCCAAAATGTCAAAATGCACAACGTTAATATTTAAGTTTTCACTTCTGCTGGCACTCCCGGAGTGCAACCAAAATTTTTTTTGTACAGACCACTTAATTTAGGACATTGCCTTTTCGTCATAAGTCCGGTAAAAATAAGATAAATTCGTGTGATAATCTGTGAATGTTACCATGTATTACGGTACAATAAAATGTAGTAACAGCGACTTTCTTACTGTTACTTTCATTGCATAAAACACAAGTTCCCAGCTCATTGTTCGCACGACCACAATTAGCAGATTCCCATCCCAATGTGATCAGGGAAAGTTAAACATGAATTATATTCATTGTTAATAGAAACTACAATGACAAGTGTTTTAGGGTTCCGCACTCAAGAAATATTTACTTCAATATCTTTAATATTTACTTCAATATCGCCTCTGTGGTCTAGCGGTTCAGTTGACTTAAGTCGACTTTTTGACTTGCCTTGAATTTCGCTCTAAATAGTAGCAAACTAGTAGAAAAAGTACTAGAATAATAGATCAGGTCAAGTAAAAGACATACGAGTGTTTGGTTTATCATTTTTTTATAATCTCTAGGGGAGGGCAGCTGCCCCGCTTGCCCCCCCTTGGCGACGCCCTTGTGTCCATTCACCATTTCAAATAGAAATTATGAGAAGCATCTTCGAAGGCGTATTCTTAAGAAATAGGTTGAGGACACCCAGGACAACCCCAACTAGACGAAGAAACAATCCGATATTTGGTTTGCTGCCAAACTTAACGCTAACACGAAAATTATAAAACATTTTCTTTTAGTTTCTCGAGCCGGGATCGATCTCAGGCCCAATCGAGTCCAACACTGGATAACTAGACCAAAGAGCCGATAAAAAAAATGTAATAATCTGACACTCCGGCTGCTCGTAAGAGACGAGCAAATGTTAAATATTAGTAGTAGTAGTGATAGCAGAAGGTTAAATTGTAAGTAGTAGTAGGTTACCCGTGTTAGTCTGGGTCTACAAGGCACAATAGACCGTCTGTCTTCCTGTCAAACAGCTCGTAAAAAGTGAACAGGTTGTAGGTCATTGCCAACAAGACCACTGGAGGTAGTGCAGCTGCAGCGACTAGCCCGGACAGGGATCCACCAATTTACCTACAATGATATCTCTCTTATTCCGGTTTGGAGGGTAGGATAGCCAGAAGACTTGCAAAATGAGCTTCCATCCTGACCACAGTATAGTGGCGCACCTTTAACATCTAAGGTGTCTATAGGCCACTGTTATCTCTTTACCTTTATACAGGACAGTATGTGCTTGTCCGCTAACCTTTCACATAAAAAACCAACAAGACCATTAATGGTAGAGTTACAGATCCGTCCGTATGGTTATGGAACCGGCACTTTACCTGTTTCTGCCGCCAAACTCACAGGGTCACGTTTCGGTAACCCGGAAGGTAGGGTGGCCGTTAGTTTTACATATCAGGCCCAACAGCCGGCTGCCAGGACAGAGTACCTACAACATCTTTTGGCTACGGTTGGTTCTTCCCATCAGGAAAGCCGAGTCCTCGTCTCGCGTTGTGGTTCCGATCCGGTGGTAGTTTTTCGTATTATATAGACTCGTGACAAATGCCTCGTATGTTAAAAAAATATTTTCTATTCTAGCCTATTCGCTATCTTAGGTCCGCTACATACATTAAGAATTTCTTTACGAAATCTGTTTCGAAATTTCAAAAGTGGTACCAATAGAAATCCACTCAAAATTCGTACGGAAAATTACTGACGGGTGTGGCAGGTCCGTAAAGTTGTATGGATTTGTTGCACTCGATTTTTTTTCAAAACGGAAACCCGTAACGAAAACTTATGTGACGGACCTTATCACGTAAAAACGTTATAACCGCTGCTGTTACACATTTGT
Organism: Calephelis nemesis; assembly: GCA_002245505.1. Taxonomy (NCBI): domain Eukaryota; kingdom Metazoa; phylum Arthropoda; class Insecta; order Lepidoptera; family Riodinidae; genus Calephelis; species Calephelis nemesis. The sequence goes on along the minus strand of NJDD01001207.1, from coordinate 30,682 downwards.
ATACTATTTATTTGGTCAATATTTTTAACACTGAAAATATTGCTTATTGTTTATTTCACAAACAATAAACGTGTTGACGTAATGATAATTTATTTTTTTTTAGATTAAAAGGCAAGCATTTTTATTTATCACTAGCTGTCCCGGCGAACTTCGTTTCACCCGTTCAGTATGGGAAATAGTAAAGTATTCTTTTTCCCAATTTCCCCACAACTTTCCCGGTTTTTCTCTTCATAAGAACCTTCTCCTGATAATAATTAACACAATAAAAAAAGAATTAGCCAAATCGGTCCCGTCGTTCTGAAGTTATGCGCTTACCGACACATTTAGCGATTCATACTTATATTATAGATAGTGCTAAAAAAATGTTTTCAGAAGGGCAGGTGTAGGTAGGTAAAATCTAAAATGCAAGCGATATTTCATCGACATTGGTAGTGTCACTGTTAATTTTGTTCTCTATTAGTTCCTCTCAAATAAACTATAATTCCCATACCCAAATAAAATATTAGTTTATGATCACAAATTACACAAAATAAGAGATGTACGTCAAACACGGTCAACGATCTACCAAAACGCGGCAAGCAACAAAGCTAAATTACATAATTTGAATAAAAATTACATCATAATTTAAATAAGGAGATTATTCGGATTAATTACGCGTTAGATAAACATATTAAGTATCTATATGACTTTTACAACTTTTGGTTGTTATTATAGGTAGTTCAAGTTATTATAAAATGGTCATAAAATTATAAATGTTCAATAACCTTTGATAAAAACCTACGTGTAAAGTAGCTATATATATTATATATAGCTATATATAAATAGGACCATTTCGATCACGTCAGCTTTTAAACAAAAACATTTATGCATTGAAATCGGCTTATCCATATAAAAGTTATGACGGTACAGCAAACAAAAACACACACTCAAACACACACACGACTTCTTTTTTCGCCTGGAGTTAAAAACAAAATCTGTATATTAAATGCGTGATGCCAAAACTTTGGACCCCTTTTTACGAAATTGCGCGGAACCAGGAGCATAAAATTTGGCACACTTATAGTTTATGTCCTACACATAATCTATAATTGTGCCAAATTAGAAAAAAAATGCAGAACGCTAATATTTTTCAATTAAAATGCTTATAAAGTACATTAAATCAACAAATAAAACATTACCACACGACCATGCATTTGACACACACAAACAAATATATTAATGATAACGATAAAAGATCACAGATAGCGCACTAAAAAGTTTGGGAACAAAATAGTTGGTCTTGGGAATTGAAGATGGCGTTATTATCAAGAAGATATTAAAATTCATTATGGTCGAATTTCGACCAATGGGCTATGACTACGTATCCATAAATATACCTACTTTAAATATAGACAAAATCGACTAGGCTAAATGCTGCAAAATATTTTCACCAATCGTCTGACGCTTGCTACCGAGTTAATCCCGGATACAAAAACAATATCTCTTTAGATTAATTTAGTATAATAAGTTTAAGTTGTAATTTATTACATAAAGTGAAACTTACCAGTTTTAATTTTTCTAGTATTACATAAATTTAATTAATCAAGAAATTATATTTTGCTCGATATTTTGCAGAAACATGTTACTTAAATTAATTTTACCTTTTTTAGTCATGTGACTTTTGTCTATTGTAATAACGTATCCAATGTATATAGTATATTGTAATGTTAAATGTAAATATATTATACATATTTAATTTTTAAGATGTACATGCTTCTGTTGAGTTGTAAACTGTCATATAAAACTGTATCACATAAACGAATAGTAGGGGGAGCCCAAGAGGGGATTTTTGTAATAACTAACGGCCAATGTTAAATAATGTATCTCTAAAGATGGATTTCAAGCAATCTAGATAGCTGCGTATCCGCCGGCCTATCCTATACCTAATTGCCGTATTTATCCTATCCACAGATATGTTATTGGCAAGTGATAACATAAAAATGGATCAAAATATCAATCTTTGACAGCAAGTTTTGGATTAGGACTCATTATTAATATTGGCCGTAAGGCGCTTCAGAATGAGATAATATAAGAGATACTCTGTTAAACGCTCTCCATTGTATCATTAGAGCGACTTGCGCCTAGTGTAGTCTATCCACTTTTTTTTAAACTTTGAAAATATACTCGAACACGTCAGATTAAAGTACGGTGCGGCGGGCTTATTGTACGCGAATAAGTGCAAGCTTAAATGTTCTGATGATTTCAATAAATTTTACGGGAGTAAGAGGGTCAGAAACTCGGTGTCTAATTCAGTAATTGTATGATCGACACATTTCCACCTTCGAAGACAGATAAGGTATGTACAATATAATATTTGATGAGCTTGCCACATGACACTGAAATTACTATACATATAGCATTTCGGGCTCCCCTACTATAATGATTACGTTGTTTGTAAACTGCAAGTAAACGACAATGGTTTATATAAAACTAGCGACCCGTCCCGGCTTTCGCACGGTTATAAAATATACATATAAACCTTTCTCTTCAATCACTTTATCTATTAAAAAAACAACATCAAAATCCGGTGGGAAGTTTTAAAGATTTAAGCATACAAAGGGACATAGGGACAGAGAAATAAAACTTTGTTTTATACTATGTAGTTATGTACCACGATGCTAAGGGGGTTAAACATACTCGTACATACAAGAACCGAATGCATGTTCGCTTTCTTATCTCACGAAAATCATTATATCTATACATATAATAATAGTAGTGTCAATATAAGATTTAAGGTTGCATTAAAGACACTTTACGAATCAAAGTTTTTAAAAATAGTATACCTAACACCGCTACGTATTTTATACAGTATGCATAACACAAAATGAGTATCATGAATTTGTTTGTTTGTCTAAAACAAATTTTTTGTAGTAGCTTATGGCACGGGTCAACATTAACGATACCTTTTACTCCTTGAAAACCTTTCATTCATCACGAAAAGTCACGTGACACAATATAAGACTAGCGGCCCGCCCCGGCTTGGCACGCATAAAATATACATATAAATCTTCCTCTTCAGTCACTGTATCTATTAAAAAACCGCATCAAAATCAGTTGCATAGTTTTAAAGGTTTAAGCATACAAAGGGATATAGGGACAGAGGAAGCGACTTTGTTTTATACTGTGTAGAGAAGTCGCGAGCCACAGCTAGTTATAAATATATCATATTAAAAATTAAACGCGTATTTATCGATTTTATGGTCCAGTGTCGGTGACTATACCTCGATCATTGCGAAACTGGATTTATCTGTGTTCTGAACGCTAGCCCACCGCCGTCCTTCATCACGCCGGACAGCCTACAGCGTTTGTTAATTTGTACTTCGATAACTTATCGCTAAATATTCTTAATGATACCAAAATAACTCTAACATTGACAAAATGTAGGTAGGTGCTCACAATTTGAAAATCAAACTACCTGTCTATTTCATTATTTAACTAGCAGCCTGCCCCGGCTTCGCACGGGTACAAAATATACGTATGAACCTTCCTCTTTAATCACTGTATCTATTAAAAGAAACCGCATCAAAATCCGTTGCGTAATTTTAAAGATTTAAGGTTACAAAGGGACAGAGAAAGCGACTTTGTTTTATAGTATATAATGATTAAATACTTAAGCTTACAAAGGGACATAGGGACAGAGAAAGCGAGTCTGTTTTATACTATGTAATTATTACAGATTTAAGCTTACAAAGGGACATAGGGACATAGGGACAGAGAAAGCGACTTTGTTTTATACTATGTGATGACTCTACATTCTGCCACAATTCGGTGCACAGATTTTACAAGACGACAAGCACAGTACAAATATGAAACAGTATAGAAACGACCTACAAATTTTCGAAACTATACACTCACACAAACATGCGCATCGACGAAGACCTTAAGCAGTTTTCGCGGTGCTGTACTAGCGAATGTAGTGTTAAAACGTGAGGTTACATTGTTATTAGTTTCCGAGATCTTGTTAAAGTTCCAAGTATCCGACTTCTCACCGAAAATTATCATTATTTGCACTATTTAATACATTTTAAGTAGAAAAAAAATTAAATTTGTTTTTTGAAGCATTTGCCATAATATGAAGGTGACGAACTAGGTACAACATTGTATACATAAAATGCTCTATTCTGAGATAACACCTTTGGGGCTACAAAAGCTAATGTTGGAAGTATCAAAATTTAGTACTTTCGCGGGAACCCGTTGATCGAGGGACCCCAATTTAGTCTAACATCTATTTAGCTAAACGCTGATACTTAACACTATTTTGTTCCTCTAAAAGTTTCACCTAACTTTTTTATGTTTATTTCGTTTTCAAAAAAAAGAAGCAGAAATAGTTTTGTCGGTAAAATTTCGGACACAACTATAACTAGGTAATATACTCGTATATTATAATTATACTATAAATAATTATACACAGAGACTAGTTGTAATTACTTGTATTTATAATGTTACACCCACTCATTTACAGCCATTTCTCTTGAGTAAAACACGGCTAAAAATTAATGAATTGTATTTTAAGAACTTTATTATTAAGTTGTCTCAGTTAAAGAGGACATGAGATGCCGTCGGTATGTCGTTTTAACTACAAAACATGTCAGTAAATTACTGGCACAAAAGAAGCCGCAATACATTAGCTACTGTAAACGCTCACTTAGTTAAATTATAAACTGGTTTCGTTCACAACTTTTAACCCGACTGCGGTAAAGTTGTGTTTTTTGAGTGTATGTATTACATAGCCTTGACTTGGCTCTCTATAGCGAAAGTCAAACCAAAGGATTTGTTCTCTTGGTAAACAAGAAAACGAAAGTTTCTGTTTACATTCGTTTTTTTAATCTGTAGATTATTCCTAGCAAAAATCGTAAAGCTAACTAATCTAGGTATACGTGTCATACGTGATGAAATATTAATACGTGATGCCAACATTTTGGACAACATTTTACAAAAATTGCGCTGACGGAGGAGCATAAAATTTGGCACACTTATAATTTATGTGTAGGAGAAGTACAGAAGCCTAATATTTTTCAATAATAATGCTTATAAAGTACATTAAATCAATAAACAAAACATTACCCACACAGCCATGCATTTGACACACACAAACTAATAATATATTGATGATAACGATAAAGGTTTGGATTAATATGTAGGTAGATGCTCTTTCCTTACGAACGGCGTTGCAGACAGTCAGATGGAGTTTTGGCGCCATCGAGAGAAAAGATGGTCGAAGTTTTTTTATAATTATTGAATTTCGTGTTGATATTGAGTGCAATTAGTCAATTTTGGTGGCATTTTGTACGATTTCGTTCAGTGAAAGTGCACAAATTAAATAATCATGAATAAATTAGCGTATCATGTATTTTCTCGTTGCCGCCAAATCTCCTTACATGAGCTTGTGTACTTAGGCCACCGCTTTACCCAAGAGCCTGACATGACTTACTGACGACTTATGACTAATTATAATTGATTAAAATTGATATAAAATTTGATGCAAATTTGTTACTTGACGAATGGCAAAATATTAACGTGAAGGCCAAAAATTAAAGAAAGAAAGAAGACAGTCAGATGTTTTATTCTACACACATGGGACACGGACCAACATAACAGAACAACCTGTACACGTGGCTGGTCTTCAGCCACCTGTATAGGTGAACCTTGTAGACGTGAATGAAGACAGGAGATAGTGACATTTGTGGAGTTTTAAAGCTCTTGCCATTGGGGGAGAGCCGCATGCCTGTTCTTGTTCTTGGCTTATGTCAGAAATGAATTTCCTTTCTCTATTGGAAAAACTCAAGTAGTTTCTAGGATGTTCTAAGACTGTACCTGCGATGTTACTGGACATTGTTATTTTTTTTTAAATAACTCCTCCTGGGACAATTAAAGACTTTTTGCCACGCTGCCTATTCTTTTAATAATTAATACGTGTTTATTTTTCTGATAGGTATTTTTTATATTTCATGTCTTTATTTACAAAAAGTCTTACTCATAAGTTGTCATTGTAAATCGTGTCAGAGTCAAGGGTTAAGCGGTACAAATATTATCCAAGCTAATCGAGTAAAATTTGGCGGCAACGAGAAAATACTATATGAAATTACTGATATAATAAAAAACTTCACTTGTGGACAAATTAACTATTTTTACTTTACCTCTCGTTGGTCAAAGGGCTAGAGTACACGTCTAAATCCACCGACCAACAGTGAGGTTAAGGTTCGATTCCTGGCAGGTTTTTAAATTATGAACTTCTAAATGACTACATTTCCAGGACTGGGCATCAGTTAAATTTATTCTGTTATCTATTTAAGTATTTCTATGTATTAATCGCCTCTATGGTCTAGCGGTTCAGTTGTTGGAGTTGACTGCATGAGGTCCCGGGTTCGAGCAACAAAAAGAAAATTGGGTTTTTCTAAATTTCTAATAAAAAAACGTTGCTCGGGATTGGAAATGTGCCCGGGTGAGGATAGGCTTGCCCTGGTTGTGCCTCTGCCTGCTTCTTCGGGGATATGGGCGTGAATTATTATTATCGTTGACTAACACCCATAACACAAGCATACAATTTCCTTATTTTGAGGTTAGATTCAATTTGTGTAACTTGTCCAGGGATATTTATTTGTTACAAAGGTCAATTAATTGTTTACCCACAAGCCAGAAGCCTCAGACTTGAATCACGAATTCCATAGCAGTAGCTTCTCGTGATTAATACCCTGACAGAATAACGGCTCCCTCGAACCACTGCTGACCTGATAAACCATCCGCCTGCATGATTCACACATTTCATGCATTTCACTCAAGCCTGTCAGATTCTGTTGCTTTACATGACCTTATTGCACAATGCAAAAAGCTGCGTGTCAAATAAGAGTGCTGTCAAAATTATGAAATTAAGATGATTTCGTTGCAGTATTTCCGATTAAAAAACTATTTTAAGTGACTAAGGGCGGGTATTGATAAACTTAAAATACATAAAAAATTGATACAACACACTTTTTAACCGACTTCGAAAAAAGGAGGAGGTTCTCAATTCGGTCGGTATATTTTTTATGTATGTACACCGATTTCTCCGAGGTTTCTGAACCGATTTACTTAATTCTTTTTTTGTTTGATGCGAAATAGTTTCAAATTGGTCCCATAATTTGATTCAGGTAGGACCATTAGTTTTTATTTTATGGCCATGTTTGATCTAGTTTTCGGGTAGATGTCCGATGTTTATTTTTTTTAATTAGAACATAATATCAGCAATAAACTAAAAAGTATTAAATAAAAACAAAAAAATATGAAGATTTAAGATTAATTATATGCTGCCTATTATTTATTTATATGTGCTATTTACTAATAGGTTTGAAGTCCATGCCAATCCAATTTAAAACTTACTTATAATATAATTATTAGATAAAGGCTTGGCAGCAATTTCAAACCTATTAGTCAATAGCACATATAAACAATGGGTAGTATGTAATTAATAAGTATTAAACCTATATTATTTTTTTTATTTAATAAAAAGCACATATAAATAATAGGTAATTAATAAGTATCAAATCTTTATTATTTTTAGTTTTGAAGTCGTTTTTTAACGTAGTTATTTTTTTCTAGAGTACTAGATATTCCAGTAAAAAATTGATAACATAATATGACGTTTAAGTACATACCTTATGATGAACGTTTTGTTAAGAGTTTTATGAATGTGGATGAAGTTAACCAAGTCTATTGGAATCGTGACAGTTGACACTCATTACTCTCTGCTGCAAAGCTCTTGGCATGAAGATGTATGTATCAGAAACGTTAAGAACATAAACGTGCCACATCGACAAATAATTGTAAATCGCAAATTGTTGGAAACCTTTTCGTGATTTGCGGTTCGTACGAGTAACTCCTTGCTGAAATTGTGATTAATTTGAAACTTACATTTACATTGTAAAATAACATAATACATAAACTAGGTACCTATGTTATTTGTTTGACATGAGTGTTGAAAGTTAACTAAACTAAAGTACAGTAAAACTAAGCAGGTTACCGTTGTATTTTCGGTTTATTCTGCTCCCGTTTAACATAAAAATGATAAATTAGCTGCCTTATATAATGAGTAAAGCCAATGTGCAATGTATCCTTGGCGCCCCCTAGGCCTGCCCCTCACCGCGGCTATAACTACTAACTTAGCCTTTGTTACAAGAAAGTTTTTTTCATATTTCAACAAACTATTTTATAAGTAGGTATAGCTCTCAGTATGGTATTAGATACGGCCTTTCTGTCATATCATTGTTGTACCATGATGGTCCAAGACGATGCTTTAAGGCGTCTCAGGACAACTAAGCCGCGG
>NJDD01001207.1:0-14027 GCA_002245505.1 Calephelis nemesis | reverse complement strand
TACACAAGGTGCGGTTTCCTCACACACCCATGACTTTAAAATAAGTCTATGTTTATAAAATCGATTAATTTCAACTGTTAAACATTCTCTTACTGTTTATATCTACACCCTGACTTTTTATTCACCATCCAAATTTTAATATGTTGATCTTAAGTGAAAATAATTAAATACGTATTTTTTCTTTTAGTATCCCTCAATACTAAAATATTAAGATATGACATCGCAAAGTCGTCTACAAAATATTGATGTTTATGGGCAGCGCGCGCTCTGTACCTACGCGCTGAGTGCTCTGACATGCTAGATAGCTACCTGCTAGATACCTATTTTTTTCATAAATGAACTTATCTATAGATACTTTATGCCCAGAAAAAATTTGGATGGTGATAAAAAAATCTTGCTGTATACTCTTATGCTGAACTTAAGAGCTTTTTGCTTGAGCGTGCTAATCTCAGGAACTACTGGTCCGATTTCAAAAATTCTTACAGTGTTACATAGCCCGTTTACCGAAGAAGGCAATAAGCAAACAGAAGCTTGTCTATCTGTATAGGTGACTGTTGCCAGCTTCACCCGTGCTTTGATTTATTTAGATCTCATTCGTAAGTCACATCCAATATCTAAAGAAAATGCCACTATCCTTAAATTCATAGACTGCAAAACATTTCAAATTTAACATAGATTGTACATACATGTATTCAGGCCAAGTGCCCTGCTTATTCCGGCATGGAGTATCGAACTCGATCTCGATCGATCTATCGAATATCGTATGAATAATACAGGTACAACAAATTAAGACGTGATATAATTACAATAATGATTAAAATTTTAAATAGAAATAATAATCAGCATTCCAGCCTAGTATTAGGATATACAGAAGCTTATACCTGCTAATCTGACAAAAAATAAACTGTATTGTAGGTACTAACTAGCCTTATACTTCGACATTTTACAAAAGTTTATTAAGTTTTTATTTTTTTTCTGTTATGGCAGCTACCTAATAGATTATTAAAAAGTTTTAATTAAACGAAAATATAAATATTTATACGTAATACAAATGTCACACTGGTTCGATCGTTGCTTTCAGGCAAGTAGGTACTTCTATTATCGACTTCTACTATACAACACTGTACCAAAAAAGCAGAAAGAAAATATTTTTAATAAACGAAATCAATATAAAGCTCGATGAAGAAGTAATGCCTACAATCTTTATGGCATTTATTGGAATGTGGAATTGGAAGTATAAAAAATGTAACGCGTTTCCAATGGGCCGAAACCGTTGCTGTCCCAAGCTTTTAAGATAACCCGAGTGTACTGGTCTCGATCGAGCATGTATCTTAGATTACGTATTGCTATGGAGAACGCACAGTTTGTGGGTTGGCTTTGTCAAAACATCAATATCAATATATTCCAATGAATTTTATTAAACAGATATAATTAGTACAGTAAAATGATTACTCAATTAATATTTTGATTATACTTAGTTACTTTCAACATTATTTAATATCTACTATTGTAAACAAAAAATAAAGTGTTAGAAGTTGGATATGCCGGTTCTGTTCTGATCGGACTGGGCTCGATCGAGCATATATCTTAGATTTCGCTGAATTTTATTAAACAGATAAAATTAGTTCAATAAAGCAATTTTTACTCATTTAAGACTTTGATTATACGTTGTTACTATCAATATTTTTTAATATCTACTATTGTAAACTAAAAAAGTTTTAAACTGTTAGAAGTTGGATATGCCGGTCTAATTTGAAGAAAAAACACTTAGAATCAAAAATCGTTTGAAGTCTATACGTATATTCTACAAATTTTCCTATTGAACCTTTCATACACAATAACTATTAAAATTTCAATTTCTTGTAAAGAAATTTAAAAATTTAAATGAAGTTTCTTCTTAAATGTTGATCTATAGACTCCGGTCATTAAAATAGATGTAGATACCAGTAACGTCTGTGGTGTCAATAGGGAGGTATTCCGTGAAGCGCACCCAAACGAAGCACACCCAGACGAAGCACACCTAAAGTATTCCACTTTGCACACCCGTAGGTGGGCTTCAAATAAAAAAATAAAAGAATAAAATTACGTATTCCACGAAGCACACCAACGAATAATATCACTCGTATAGTGCGTAGACTAAGAAATAAAAATGTCGATAGAAGAAAATATTTAATAATTAAAAGAATAACTCAAAGATCTAACACATTTCAATTTCGTTATAATAATGTAATACGATATTTGTCATTTAAGAAAACAAATAGAGTATAAAATGTAAAAAATAAAACTAATAAGTCTCATTACCTACTCTAAAATAAATAAAATTTATAATAAAAATAGCACCATAAATCTAGCAAAACTTTTAGATTGTTTCCAAAATTGCTTTCTTATTCTCTTTCTTTCAAAAAATAGCAGTAATTATGCTGAAATAAAAAATAAAATAATCGAAAATACAATAAAAGATTATAAAAATGGCTCCAAATCAGTTGGTCATTGTCTATTGAAATTAAGATTCTGATAAGTAATAGTTTATTTAATTGAAAAGTTTAGGTACTTGCAGGTTGCCATTTCTTTAAGATTATTTAAGGATCTTGAAGATTGCAATTTTCGATCTGTGATTTGATCACACGCAAGCAGCCCGCGTATGATCCGCCGCGCATGTAAACTTTTGTCCAGTGTTGCTAGTTGATTTTATACTTTACAGTTTTATTTTCTTTGAGTAAAGAACGGTGTATTGAAAATACATAATCAGTTACAACTCGAGCTCAACCAGAGCTCAACCAACCAGAGAGACTCGCAAATAGAGAAACTCGAACTCAACCAGAGCAGCACCTCGCTCACAGCTCGCGAGCAGCACCTTGTGAGCTGTGACCTCGCGGTCACCACCCTCGATACATTGAAGACGGTACTTAAATAGATGTTTCCAAATGAGCGTAATTAAAAATTTATTTTAAATGATACCAATTTAAGTAAAGAATGGTGAAGTCTCTTGCTTGGAGGGACTTAATCGAGTGTAATTAGAGTTCAAACTCTTTCAAAATACACATATCGCGAGGCACCTTGAGCTCACAGCTCGGCCTGCAGCTTATGAATAAAAATTGTAGGTACTTATTGGTCTACTGAGGTGTCATGCTAATTGTGTACTTTGGTTTTGTTGGCAATGATCCATTTATACGGTGTCAATACGACTACGATACGATAACGATACGATAACGATACGATAACGATACGACAACGATACGACCACGATACGATAACGTTACGATGACGATACGATAACGATACGATAACGATACGATGACGATACGACTACGATACGACTACGATAAGATAACGTTACGATGATGATACGACTACGATACGATAACGTCACGGTGTCAATACGACGACGATACGATAACGATACGATGACGATACGACAACGATACGATAACGATGTTTTAATAGTTGTCCAAGTTATTACATAATTATCGAATATGATCACAAAAAAATATTTGAAAAATGTTGAAAAATTTTTTTTTGGAAAGACGATTATAAAACCATGTGTGATTTTAAAGAGTAAGATGACAAAAATGACAAATATTGTATCACATTATAATAACGAAACTGAAATAAATATCTTTGATCATTGAGTTATTCTTTTAAGTAATAAATATTTTCTTCTATAGACATTTTTATTTCTTAGTCTACGCACTATACGAGTGCTATACGTAGGTGTACTTCGTGGAATACGAAATTTTATTCTTTTATTTGAAACCCACCTACGGGTGTGCAAAGTTAGTTTAAGTTAAAGTTACTTTAGGTGTGCTTCGTTTGGGTGCGCTTCACGGAATACGTCTCAATAGGTGATGAATATAAAAATATCTTAAATTACTTATTTAATACCAAACAAAAAGCATATAAGCTACGGTATACCAGGCAGAGATTTTCGCAATACTGACGTGCGCACAAGAAAACCTCAACCGCTGCTATGTTCACAAGCATATTGTGATTCTATCAGATAGTCAGGCTGCTCTAAAGGCACTGCAATCTATAGAATTTAACTCTAAGCTTACTGAGGAGTGCGCCCAAGTCCTAAATAAGCTGGGCGAAAACAACAAAGTAACGCTTGCATGGGTTCCCGGACACACTGGGATTAAAGGAAATGAGGTTGCAGACGCGCTGGCTAGGAAGGGATTAGAGGAACTCCCTGTAGGACCAGAGCCAGTATACGGAGTTGCTAGAAGCATTTCTAGAAGCTTCGAGCTATTACAGGTCACTGCGGGCTAAGCAAACACCTTAGCAGGATGAGCCTTGTAGAGACATCTGACTGCAGGTCTTGCCTTGAAGTAAAGAGACGGCAATGCACGTCCTCTGCGACTGTCCTGCGTTCATTCAGGCTAGAAGTAAGCATCTGGGATGGGCACTTAATAAATCCCCAAGATCTTAAGCTGATCAATCCCAGGAGCGTTATTCAGTTCTTAGAAACTGTTGGCCTTGCGGTATTGATCTAAGCTTAATCATAATAGATCAGTTAGGTCGCAGTAATCCTCGGGGTAGGTCTTACACGAACTCTGAACAATAATAATAATAATAGCTGGTGATAGAACGTTTCTTTGGTCGCTTGAAAAGAAAAGTGTTGAAAAGCCTTTTGTCAGGGGGTAATAAGGTGCGCGCTTTCAACAGCTGGGTGATGAAGATGGACTCAGACCGAGCTAGATACCCTGGACCGAAGAGTCCGTAAACTATTGACAACATATTGCATGTATCATCCACGCTCATCTGTGTTGAGATTGTATATTCATAACCGTCAAATATACAATCTTAAAGAATACTTCCTACACGTTGAGTGTGGAATGCATCGTGATGTAGTGTCAGTGGACAATGGACTAACTCCGCTCTCCTTAGGTAAAGAGAACTGGCATAAACCGGTGATACTTAGCATTCAGGATCGCTTGAACGTATGGAAGAGCAAAGAACTACATGGTCGATTTTATCAGGTTCTTTATGGGCCTGATGTCGATACACTAGCATCCGTATTTTGGTTACGATTCGGTGACCTCTTCGGTGAAACCGAAGGTTTTGCTTGTGCAATTACTGACGAGGTTGTCAAGACGAATAACTATCGGAAATACATCATGAGGGATGGCACAGTTGACATATGTCGAGCGTGCCATCGTCCTGGTGAGTCTATTAGGCATATTATTTCCGGTTGTTCTTTTCTTGCCAACGGCGAGTACTTGTACAGGCATAACCAAGTAGCCAAGATAATCCACCAGCAACTTGCTCTTCGATATGGACTTGTCGGTTTTGAAGTGCCTTACTATAAGTATACACCGGAGCCAGTTCTTGAGAATAGCCATGCAAAGCTCTACTGGGACCGATCTATCATCACGGACAGGATTACTGTCGCCAATAAGCCTGACATCGTGCTGGTAGATCGGTTGGAGCGCCGGGCTTTTCTTGTTGATATTACTGTTCCATGTGACGTTAACCTCGTGAAGGCTGAGAAGGAAAAATTGTCAAAATACATAGACTTGGCTCACGAGGTTACCGACATGTGGGATGTTGATTCAACAACAACTGACCCGATAGTCGTGTCAGTAAACGGTCTTATATCGAAGAGTCTCGACCAACACCTTAAGAGACTCGCTCTGCAACCCTGGCTCAAGAACCGGATTCAGAAGGCAGCAATTTTGGGGACGGCCCGCATTGTGCGGAGATTCCTCAGTCTGTCTTCCTGACCACTGACGGTTTGGTTGTAAGACCACCGTCTTTGGGGCTCTATTTTTTATGTTTATATTTTCAATAATTTATTTTTTATGTTGTTAAATGTATAAACTTAGAAAATAAGAAATAATGCTAATAAATGATAATAATAATAATAATAATACCAAACAAGGAGAAATTAAGCCATCTTGCGTACTCTATAATAAAAAATGCTCAATGGGTTGAACGAGGTCGTAATTAGTACCAAATTACGAGGCTCATTAACATTTCCATAATATTTCAAATGCCTTCGGATCTCTGCGCGTGGAACTCGCTTACGATTTGCTTATGGCTTTATATTGTAAGCATAAAGCATAATACCAGAGATTAGTAAGTATATATTATAGTGTCTCTGACCCTTTGGTATTGACTAAGTATTACAAAAACTTGATAGATTATTTTCCGTTTTAAGTATTTATAATTCATTTTATGTTCATAGTTAGTTTACAAATAAGTAAAGAACCCCTAAAAAATCGTAAACATGTTACGAAAATTGAATCTATGAAATTAATCTATAATATGGATTATATTAAATTATGTGCTTGTGAACCATTGTTAGTCAATGATACTAATTTATAGAAATACTTAGGTAGATAAAATATAAATACTAGAAAAATATTAATAATGTGCATAGTATTCAGTACCTTAAAAAAAGTATCTTGCGCCCATATCCTCGAAGAGGTAGGCAAAGCACAACAAGGAATCCACGACAAGCCGAAGATACTAAAACCCACAATGCGATATCAAGTCTATTCAATGTTTCTATGCAAAATCCAAATACTTACTTATTTATAGGAACAAACTAACATTATGATCAAGTATGAAACTCTATATCTTTGCTTTATTCGATAACTATAACAAATGCTGTTATTTCAAAATAAGAGATCTAATAGTAGGTTAGATTTAACTTGGCCAGTTTTCGTTACATCAGTTATTTCATACCAATATTCAACAATATATATATTAAACAAAAACTGATAAAAACTGGCCAAGTCAAATCTAACCTACTATTAAATCTCTTATTTTAAAATAACGGGCCCAAGGGCCTCCTATTTCTGAACTTTTTTTTATTTTTTGATCTTTTCCTACCTTTACACATAATTACCGAGCTGGATTCCAAACTTCATCCTTCTAGGTCATCTGGAAGTAGGTTAGGTTTAGCTACTATAGGTATGTCAGTCAGTCAGTCAGTAGGTAGTAGTAGTTAAGTAGCACGTAGTTTTATGTATTGACGTTAAATAAATTTTGAGTTATAAAAGGGTCAAAAGTGGCACCAAGTGGTTCGTGTAAAATTACACTCGGCGCTGGCTAGCCAGTTATTTGCTTGAACTTGGCTTGACACGCTGCCGCGTGTCTAGATACCATGTTTGTTGGTTTTGAAGCTCAATTCAAAAGTTTTGTTACAAAAACAGGAATAAATATAACTTATTATGTAGCTGCAGTTTCATTGTGTCAGCAGGCGTAAGACAAAGAACAATAATTTCCGCGAAACCAGTCTCCGACATGAGGAGGCGGTAATTTACAACGCACCTGCTAATTATTTAGCCCGAACGACCAGCCGACACTTAGACGACATTCCAGACTCTTTTGCACCTGAATTATAACACTTTTGCTTTTTATTATAACTATGTATCTTCTGGAGAAAATTCTCTAACTAGATCCTTGCTATTTAAACATTTTTAAATAATAAGAATAAATTCTTATTCTCTCTCTCTATTAAGAGAGAAAGGTTAATAAGCAGGTGGATTTCCTAATTGCAAGCATATCTAATTCTAGATGTAAATTAATCGAAGTAAACCGCAAAAATTTGACTTCCATTTTAATAATCATACAAAATCTGAGTATTTGTCTCATTTTCCTTAGGATTCCATCATCAGATCCATACCTGCGAGCAATGCAAAAGTATATCTATATTTTTAAATACAATAAAAAAAATTAAGACCGGTCTAGAAATTATCTAGAAATCGGTTAACATACATTCAAGATATAGGAGACGATCATAAAACCCTTTTTATTCTTTAAAAGAGATTGTTAATGGAACGCTGCCATCATAAGGCTAGGAAGAGCATCTTGCTGAAAAAAGGGTGCCGACTATCCTTAGAATGTGACGCAATTGTAATAACACAAGGGTAAGACAGTAGTACTACTCTGGATAAGGCTCTACCACCTTACAAGTGCTACAATAGTGAAAATGCCTAAATAAAAGGTTGCTTATACGCAATGGCAAAAATCTTAAGCACATTTCATTAAGATCTGATATGTTTTAATTAAAAAAAAGGTGGGAACATTTCCTAATTGAAACTAAAAGTAAAAGAATCCTTGTACGTTCAAAGAATAAATGAGAAGCTTTTAAAAACTTGTTCTAAAAGAATTTCTGTGCAACGACTTGCATTTGACTAATTTTGTTACAAAGATTTATAATACTTTTTTATTTAATCTTGACGATGGTTTAGATAATGGAATGTAAAGTATACAGCCAAAAGAATTCTGTAATCCAGCAGCAGTAGCACGCACGGTCATTAATCACATGACAGAAAACAACATTTATTCAGTGCTGCGCCGGCGCACCCGGTTATTACGCCAGTAATTTGTGCCCCGAGGCCGAGAGGCCGAATTCAGTTTTTTCGAGCTTTTAAAACGAATTGTATCCGAACAAAAATTTCAATACAGTTTTTAAAGACGTCATCAAGAATAAGTCAATTTTGGTTTTTGAAATATTAGATTAAGGGCCACTTGCACGTTCCTCAGTTAAGCATTTACCTCGGAGTTAGCTTCTAACATAGGGCTAAATCAATATGTATGTGACAGTTTGACCCGTAACTAAATTTAACTCAGAAACGTGCAAGTAGGCCTTAAAGAATTAATACAACAAATGCGATCCTTCATTGTAGATAATATGTTTGTCCAGGCCCCTTTGCAGAATAGACCATCTGCCTTCCTGTGCCAGGCAGCTCGTACAAGGCGAGCGTAGGCTTACCGTCACTAACACCGTGACATCTGACTGGGTGGTAGAGTTTCGCAGTGACTCACCTGGATTGGCACCACCGCCTTACCTATTCCTGCCGCCATAACGTCATGACGTGTTCCGGTTTGGAGGGTGAGGTAGCCAGTACATACATTTGATAGAGGCCTAACATCCCGGCTTTAGGTTGGCAACGCACCTTTACCACCTTTGGTGGTCTCTAGGCGACGTAAATTTTTTACCATCAGGATATCCGTCTGCTTGTTTGCATTCCAATATCATAAAAAACTTATATTATATTAATTGCCGTTATTGTTATGAATATGGATTTGTTTGGTAATGCTGTAAGGCCTAATGTTTTTTGATATTTTTCAAGCGACGAATTAAAAAAAAACAACCTACGTGGGTACAAGATTACCCACAATTAGGTAGTAAATAATTTGTAATTAGGTAGCAAAACTTATAAAATGCTATAAAAACCAAGTGTGAAATTGTAATAAATATAACGGAAAGTTATCTTATCTACTCGTATATATTTGGTATCTATTCCTATCCTATCCATAACTATTGGGTATCTATATAAAAATACGTGATGCCAAAACTTTGGACCCCTTTTTAAGAAAATTGCGCGAACGTAGGAACATAAAATTTGGCACACTTATAGTTTATGTGTAGGAGAAGTGCAGAACGCTAATACTTTTCAATAATAATGCTTATAAAGTACATTAAATCACTAAATAAAATATTACCCACACTACCATGCATTTGATACACACAAACAAATATATTGATGATAATGATAAAAGATCACAGATGGCGCACTAAAAAGTTTGGGAACAACGTAGTTGGTCTTGAGAAGTGAAGATGGCGTTGTTATCAACAAGACATTAAAATTTGTTATGTTCGAATTTCGACTAATAACTAAACTAACAGGAGTATCACAGATACGTTGCCGACCTATAATGAACGAGTACGCTCTTTTCTTGAAGGTCCCTAAGTCATAATTGTTTGGGAATACCACCCTCGATAACTGATTCCATAAAGGTGTTGTGCGAGGTAAAAAATGTCTTCGGAATCTCACACTAGGGCCGGCCCCAGGGGTGCGGGCGGCAAACAAATTTTAAAGAACGCTAAATTTTAAAAAATGAATAAAATAATAAAATTATGAATGTGAAGGGTATAATTTTCTGTATCACATTTTATACAAAGGTCAAGCCTAAGAATATGTACGCTAGGGTTGTCGGATAAATATCGATACATCGATATATCGATATTTTTTATTCGATAAATCGATATTTTCGGCCGATATATTTTGCAACGATACATCGATATATCGATATCAAAAATCCAATATCGAAACTGTATCAAAAACGATATTTTCTTTTGTTTATATTTGGTTGGTAGACTCAATCAACTTGTTGCTAAACTGCTTTTTAATGTGGTACATAAGTTCAGTAATTTCATTCAATTTCCTTCCCTGCCTTCTTGCTTCACAAAAAAACATTAATTTCTTTCAATTATCTCTGTGGCCTATGCATTGTTTTTTAAATCCGTTAAAACCTAATATTAATGGTTACTTGCTCAGTGCTAACCTTCATTTCTGCGTTTGAATTGATAATAGTCTACAATCTTTCTAATTTATTCAAAAATATATTCTCGTATATAAACAAAATAATTTAAATTAAGCAGTCCAGACATATCCAGTGTCGTATGGAACTTTTAAAAAAAGACAAACAAAACGTTTCATGTAATAGGTGTGGAAAAGAATATAAAACCAGTGGTAATTCGACAAATTTAGCTGCACATCTAAAAAAAAAGTATTTTTACAACTTAAAAATAAAAACGCAAGGTCAAGTGAAATGAATAATATTTCACCGAGTTCTTCACAACCTAAACGAAATACAATAAGAACCAGTTCGCTCGTTCCGTCTGCTAGTTTAAACGTTATTAGTGAACCAACTGAGACAGAAAATGACTTCATGGAATTGCCTGAATCTGCGATTTACGATGATACTGGTGTATCTGCTGTAAATCTTGCAGTACCCAATAACAGACGTCGCACAGACGAGGACTTAACTCAAAGAGTTTTTCTGATGCCTGTATCAGATAAATTCTGGCTGGAATAATGAATAATATACTTTAATCGTTGTTTTTGATTTATTAAAAATTGTCTATTGGATTAGTATTTATCTAGTAATGTACCTAAGATGACTGAAGTAGATTAGATATTTTATTTTCCGTATCGTCCCGATATATCGATATATCGATATTTATAAGTAAAAATGTCGATGTCGATATTGATATTTTTTAATATATCGATATCGATATATATCGATACTTTATTTCATTTCCGGCATCCCTACACTCCGCAAAAAAGGTAATGATGTGAAATTTTCAATATAGCAAATGGGTTTTCTATCCGGCCATTTGTAGCATTAAAAAGACTGCTTTACAGATAAACATATTTAAAACGTATTGCATATTACATCTTCAATGTAAGAAGAAAGCTCGAGCCATAGTAATGCACCTGTTCTACGTGTACTGTTACTATGTCCACTTATAATAGAGTAAGTACTACTATTTAAATTATGCGTTTCAGCTTTACACATTTTACTCTTTTTACACTTTATTTTTAAGCTATTGCATAGCTTTTATCACGGGCCTCGAGCGTGGAGACCGAATCCAGAAATTCCGTAACGAAAAGAACCCAACACCCCCACCACCACCACACTTTGAAAAGCACAGCGGTGATACTTTTTAGTTTTGCCATCTATCGATGAATAGCCAAACTTTTATTGACGTTTTGATCATGCTTCTCTCTTCAGTGCAGCAACTCGCCTCTGGGTGGCATTAGTTATATCAGCGTTACTGCGCATGCGCAAACCTCTCTTCGCCCCGCAATCTGGTGACTCATGCCTGCTTATGTAATAGCTTTACCGTGGCAGTCTCCGAATGCCACACAATTTTTTTAAATTTTTAAATTGGCTGACCTAATCTGAATTTAAGCGATATGATTATTTATGTAATAACAACTATATATAGATATCTTTAAAATACATTCGGATTTCCGAAGCTTGACGAATATAGCCGAATGGTATAATTGAAATAGTACTACTGTAAACTTATCACATCCACTGTACCTACTATCGATGATTTTTACTAGGCCGATCAGGAATTTGACTAAATCAGGTTTAATTTCCTATCAGCAAATGAACGGAACTAGCAAGATAAAAGTAATATTTGAATTTTGCTATTCCTAACGATAAAATTTATTAATCGTAAAATTAAAAATACTAGTGGTCGCCCATTGGTCGAAATTCGACAATAATAAATTGTAATATCTTGTTGATAAGAACGCCATCTTCATTTCTCAAGACCAACTACATACTTTGTTTCCTAACTTTATGAATAGTTGGTGCGCCATCTGTGATCTTTTATCGTTATCATCAATATATTTGTTTGAGTGTGTCAAATGCATGGTAGTGTGGGTAATGTTTTATTTATTGATTTAATGTACTTTATAAGCATTATTATTGAACAATATTAACGTCCTGCACTTCTTCTACACATAAACTATAAGTGTGCCAAATTTTATGCTCCTGGGTCCGCGCAATTTTCGTAAAAAGGGGTCCAAAGTTTTGGCATCTCGTATTAATATTTGGATTAAACTTATATCATCTTCAAAGTACCCATCGATGATTTGACTAAATCAGGTTTTATTTTCTATCAGCAAATGAAAGGAATCAGCCAGATAAAAGTAATATTCGGATTATGAGTATTCCTAGCGATAAAATTTAATGATCATAAAATTAAAAATATTCAATAACCGCCGCAAACTCATGCATAATGTCTGCTACATTTCCACCAAGAACCATCACCACCAGAACCATCTTGATTAAATCAGTATTTTTTTTATAATATTGGAAATCAAACAAGCAAACGGAAGCACTACGGAAAATCTGTGGTGTAACGCTCGCTGACCGCATTCGTAACAGTGAGATCCGAGAAAGAGTGGGATTGAAAGAAAGTGTTGGTGTTAAAATGCGAAAGGGCATGCTCCGCTGGTTCGGTCATGTGGAAAGAATGACAGATGAATGATTGACAAAGCAGATATACAATGCGAATGTGGATGGATGTAGGTACCCGGGGAGACCAAGGCTGACATTTCACGGTCAGATCAATCGGATATTATCCGAGGGTGGTGTCAAGAGTCTCCGAAACCGGCGTGTTTGTATGAAAAGGGTAATGAATGTGAAGGAAGCAAGACAGGTTTGTCAGGATCGTGAGGTCTGGCACTCGATTATCTCTGCCTACCCCGTAAGGGACTTCCCCGTAAGGGACTTCCCCGTAAGGGAAGTTACAATTTATTTGATATTTATTATGCATTACCACGTCGCGATTGGATAATTTTTCGAATTTCGAACTACATCATTCCAAAATGACCCCATAAAATAAATTTTATCAAAATCAGATAAGTCGTTCTTGAGTCATATTCAATAACGAACATAAATTTAAATAAAAATGGATTATTACTAAGTATTCAAATTTATGGTACCTAGGAATCATGAGCATAACTAATATTAAAAAAGTACAGTCGGTTTATGAACCTCCTACTTTCCGGAGTCGGTTGAAAGGCAGGCTCTCTCTAATAAAAAATGGTTTACAAATAAATAAATAATACGAGCTAAGCTTAAAAATACAGACATAAATACAATTATTATGCTTATGGTGTTTGCAGTTATCTAAATTATATACTTAAGTTAGTACAAAGAAAATTATGAAAAAATATCAATCTCCTACATGCAAACTAAAACGTATTTTGTTATATTTGGGTATTTTAACATTAATTACATGTTTGTAAAAAAATACAGAATTCATCTGTAAATATATGTATCCACTACGTAGTACTAAACAAAGTCGCTTACTCTTTCCCTATGTCCCTTTGTATGCTTAAATATTTAAAACTACGCAACGGATTTTGATGCGGTTTTTTAACAGGTAAAGTGATTGAAGACGAAGGTTGACATGTATATTTATTTCATAACCGTGTGAAGCCTGGGCGGGCCGCTGGTTATCTAATAAAATAATTTGATTAGATCTTTTAGCTTAATTTTGACACTTAGATTCAATTTCAAATTAAAGAATCTACTCTGCTAACATCAGAAGTTTTAAGAAACCTTGGAGTAATAAGTAAGCGATTGTGATTATTTTCGAAAAAAGTAAGGTTGCGGTTTTTTTTTGTATCCAATATTAATCTATAATACCTACAAATAAATCGCTAAATGTGTTAATAAGCGCAAAATTTCCGAGCGACTGGGCC